>JAEIFT010000772.1:0-86917 GCA_018904225.1 Lordiphosa mommai
AAAGCTAACTTCGACTGTGCCAAAGTTTTAATACACTTGAAAAACTTTACTCCAACTTTATTTTAATATATTTAACCTGTAAAATATATATATGATATAGATATCAGATATTTAAAAATTTTAAATCATTGATAATAAAAATTTGATACCATAAAAAAAACGTTTCTTAGTAAAACACATTTTCTGACCGATCGGTCCTATGGCAGCTATATGCTATAGTCATCCGACTTTGATAAATTTTTTCAAAATAATGTGAAAGCATATAAAACTAACATATACCAAGATTGGTGACGATACGATGGAAAACAAAAAAGTTTTTCTCACTAGAACTAGTTTTTGGACCGACCGTTTATATGGCAGCTATATGCTATAGTCATCCGATTTTGATCAAGTTTTTCTAAATTATGTGGAAACATTAAAAACTAACGTATACCAAAATTAGTGACGCTACGATGGAAAACAAAAAAGTTTTTCTCACTAACACTTGTTTTCCGACCGATCGTTCCTATGGCAGCTATATGTTATAGTTCGATTCCGATATATTAGAAATTGCGTGCAGTAAAAAAGAGTCTGCAAAATTTCAGCTCGATAGCTTCAAAACTGAGGGACTATTTCGCGTAGAAACAGACAGACAGACAGATGGACAGACAGACAGAGGGGGAAAGTTATGGGAAATTTAATTTAAATTTAAAAAAAGTGTCGGACGAAACGGTCCAAAATGAAGTAAACGGGTTGAAAAAATCGTACTTGAACCATGTATTTTGTATATGTATCAAGTATTTTTGGACTTGACAACGTTTGAACTTGATTAAGGTACAAAATACTTAGTTTTTTTTTCTGAGTATATAGGATTTATTTATGACAGAGCTTTTTGAAAGGAAATGATATAAATAGTTGTTGAGATTAAAAACGCAATTTAAGAAAACCAATAAGATTTTCTCATAATGAACTATTTTTCGACTCTGACCAAATTTTGCAAATCTGTTTTAAAACATATAATAAAAGACTGGAAAACCCCCTTTATTCTCCAAATTTACGAAAAAGAGATTAAAGAATCAAAATTAATTTTAAATCATTTGAATCATTACAAAATCAATTTAATTCTTTATTTTTGAAATAATTTAAATCAAAATCATTTTAATCCTGTTTTTATACACGTTACTCGTAGAGTAAAAAGGGTATACTAAGTTCGTGCAAATGTATGTAACAGACAGAAGGAAGCATCTCCGACCCCATAAAGTATATATATTCTTGATCAGCATTAATAGCCGAGTCGATATAGACATGTCCGTCTGCTCGTCTGTCTGTCTGTCTGTCTGTCTGTATGTCTGTCTGTCCGTCTGTATGAACACCTAGATCTCAGGAACTATAAGAGCTAGAGCTACCATTTTTTCAGTGTAGACTTGTATCTTCTGCACGCAGATCAAGTTTGTTTCAAAATTTTGCCGCGCCCTCCCGCCCTCGCAATATGAAAAAACCTCATATCTCCCACAACTTTGAAAATAGATTGTTCGAACCTTCGAGACATATATTTTAATCATCATTACCTATCGATCCGCCATACATCATTTCCCGATCAGACGAGCGATAGAAGAGTTTGCCGCCCCCGCAATTTGGAAAATACCTCAAATCTCCCACAATTTTGAAGATACATTGTTAAAACCTTCTAGACATATATTTTAAACATCATTTACCTTACCGATCCGCCATACATCATTTCTTCCCAATCAGATGAACTATAGAAAAGAAGTTCCCGCCCCCGCAATTTGAAAAACTTCTCATATCTCCCACAATTTGGGCAATTTGTGTCTAAAAATTACCTTACCCTGAGTAACGGGTATATCGAAGTCGAGCAGGGGGGCCGACTTCAACTTACGCTCTCGTTTTTAATCAAAAGTACATTGAGTCACCCTAATGTAATGAGCTCATTTTTGCCACTTTACAACTTAGAGATTTTCTTTATTTCCCACTTTCGAATTCGTGAATTAAGTAATTCTTTCAACCGAACTAGAGGGTTATTTGCGAATTTTTTTGCAAGGTTCACCGATTTTGCTAGATTAAGACTGGTTTGCAGCCTTGGTCGATAGTAAAGTCTGCTGATGATAAGGGAGCATATTTCACGTATTCGTGTAAAAATTATGAAATAAAAGCTTTTTTCCAAATGCAGGCCGCGATTTGACAAGACTTTTGTTTTTTTATACACTTGAAAAGTGTATATTCAGTTTGCCCAGAAGTTTGTAACGCATAGAAATATTCATTTCCGACCGCATAAACTATATATAGTCTTGATCAGGACGACAAGCTGAGTTCATTTCCGTCTTGTTCGTCTGTCCGTCTGTCTGTCCGTCTGTCTGTTTCTACGCGAACTAGTCTCTCAGTTTTAAAGCTATCGAGCTGAAATTTTGCACAGAGTCTTCTTTTTACTGCACGCAACTAATATGTCGGAACCGGCCGGATCGGATGACTATACCATATAGCTGCCATAGGAACGATCGGTCCAAAAACTAGTTTTAGTGAGAAAAACTTTTTTGTTTTCCATCGTAGCGTCACTAATCATGGTATATATTAGTTTTATATGCTTCCACATAATTCTGGAAAAATTTATCAAAATCGGATGACTATAGCATATAGCTGCCATATAAACGGTCGGTCAAAAAACTAGTTCTAGTGAGAAAAACTTTTTTGTTTTCTATCGTAGCGTCCCTAATCTTGGTATATATTAGTTTTATATGCTTTCACATAATTTGGAAAAAATTTATCAAAATCGGATGACTATAGCATATAGCTGCCATAGGACCGATCGGTCGGAAAATGTGTTTTACTAAGAAAAGTTTTTTTTATGGTATCAAATTTTTATTATCAATGATTTAAAAATTTTAAATATTTGATATCTATATCCTATATATATTTTACCGGTTAAATCAGTTGGAGTAAAGTTTTTCAAGTGTATTAAAACTTCGGCACAGTCGAAGTTAGCTTTGCCTTCTCGTTTTTTTGGCTGCGCATACAAAATTGAGTGCTTCCAAGCTGATAACTCGACAAGCCTGATTTTACTAAAGAATGGCTAAGACGTGACCCAAAAACCGCTTGTCACTTGTTCCCTTATTTTGTATGTTTTCCGCAAGTCAGTTACTTAATCAATATCGATTTCGAGATAAGACCAATAAAAGTCAAGAGCTTACGCCCTCCCCCGAACTAAATACAACCTTGACCCGGCTTTTTCCCATACACACAGCCAAATCTGTGTTGCAACCCTCGCCAGTCGCTGCACTATCAATTGACGACAACAAAACTTGAATTTGTTGGTGGTGGTGGGTTGCCCGCAGTCGCAATTCTAGAGATAAGATAAGCAACACCCAAACAAACTTATCTGCAATATACGCACAACTTAAGTTTACATAGCAAGGAGACCAGGAGGGGGAGAGGAGGGAAAGGGGTAAGGAAACAATGCAATCATTTGTCACACCAGCTACTTACACAATAAACTGCGACTCCGTGGTGGCTGTTTCCGATGCGGCCACTTCGGCTGCCTCCCCATCGGAAATGTCCACCCAGGCATCGCTGTTATCACTGGAGCCGGCCAAAGAGGAACGCTTATCTCCCGGTTTGCCACCAGTTCCACTGCTGTTGCTGCCACTGCTCAAGGAAGAGCGACAGCCGTAGAGAGCACCAGCAGCTAGCGAGGATTCATATAGACTGTTGGTCTTGTGATCCGAGGAAATGGTCAGGGTGGAACCACTGCTGGAGAGCTGTATGCAGGCGGTGGTGGTTTTACTTTTGCGATAATTGGAGATGCTTTCATAGCAATTGGAGCTGACTGAGATGCGGTCTTCTGTGGTTAGCACCACGTTGTTGTTGTTGTTGTTGTTGCTGCTGCTGGAGACTTTGGTTTGCATGGACTCATAGCAACCCTTGATGGTGTCATAGATATTCTCATCATCCTCGTGTTCAATACTTTTGGTTTGGGAGGTGGGTTTAGCTGGAGCTGGACGTAGGGGTTGAGGAGATTTATTATGCACCACACGTTTGGGTTTGGGCAGTTCCGGCAACTCATCGCGTGTATTACGTCCTAGGGTACCATTAAATGTAGTGGATGTGGGTGTAATGGGTTTATCCACGGGAGCAAAGGCCTCATAGCCATCATAGTTAGCTGCTGTCTCGCCAGAACCCGCTATGGACTCATAACCCTCCAGCCAATTCTTGGGACAAGCCTCCTCTACGGTCTGATAAATGTCCTCTGTGGTCTCTGATTTTTGTGTGGCTAATTTAAACAAGCTGGAAGCCTGCGGTTCAGTCTTTACTTCATTTATTGCCGGCTGGCTAATGGGTTCATAGTGCGACACTTCCTCCTCCTCCGCTTGAGTCTCCTTGGCCAACTGTTTTTGTTCCATAATCATTTGCTCACCCTCGATGGCATTGACCAGGGTTACATTTACCGCCTGGGTAAGCAGTAGCTGGTTATTGGATATCTGTTTATTGGCCGCCTGATAGACAAAGGAATTGTTGGGCAAAATCCGTTGCTCAAAGTCATCATTGGCTGCCAGTAAAAGTTCCGCCGAGTCGGCTGAAGGTTTCAAGACCTTAAGCTTTTCATCCAACACCTCTAGGGCATCTAGTATCTTAGCCTCAGCTTCCACACAAGGTGATATAAGTAATTGTGCCTCCTCTTCCAGTTCTAGTAGCTGCTCCTTCTCCTGAGCCATGTTTAAGTTGGGCTCTGAAGTGGACTTAGGGGGGGCAGATTTCTTACTTTTGGCAAAGGTAAAACGCAACTTTTCATAGATGGAGGCATATTTGTGCTTACGTTGCTTTTGTCTCTCCAGTTCCACCTCATCATCCGGTTCATCTGCTGCTTCTTCTGGCTTTGGTTTGATATCCTCCACTTCTGCCACCTTACTCTCCACTGGTGGCATCTTGGTGGTCTCTTCCCTTACCACCGCCAACTCAAGCTGTGGCAGCTGACCCGGCTGTAGTTTTAGATTACGTTTTGTTCTTAGATTAGGATTTGCAGGTCTGTGACTAGCCATTAGCTCCTGATGCTTACGCATCAGTTGTTGCGACTTTAAGGGTACGGCAGGTTTTTCCAATTTTTCAAATTTCTTAATATTACGCTGGACAGTGCCACTGTCTTCCGGCTGATGCACTGCCGCAGGCTTCTCCACAATTTTATAGACATGACTACCCCTAGATAGCCACACACCATTCTTGCGCTTCACCTGCTCCAAAACGCGTACATCCTTCTGTATGATCTCATTGAATTGTTGTGTCAACTTGGCCACCTTGCTACTGCTGCTGCTGCTGCTGGGTGGGGCTTCCTGCCCACTGCCAGACAGAGCTCCATTTAGGCTGCTCATGCGACGCGGAGTGTGATGTTGATGATATGACTTGCCGGCATGCGTTTTGAAGCTATATTTACGTCGCGTAGCGGTACGTACGGCTCTCGCAGTGGAAGTGGATGTGGAATTTGTCTGTATGGATTCGCTACTGCCGCCACCTAGGGCGCTTGTCGCGCTGAGACTGAGACTAACCTGCGCGGTTACAGCTGGTGGAGCCACCAGGTCGTTATCATTAACAGATAACGCCATGGGACTCTCCATTTTGTTGGCGTTTACAATCGCTTCGTGCGTTTTGGGCGCGTTTATAATCGCCTCCTTATGCATTTTGGCCTGTTCGGCGTTTTTGTACTTGTAGAAATTATCCTTTTCACGTTGTAATTGCCGCTGCTGTTGCCCGCCTGTATCCTGCAAATTATGCAAACTGGCCGCGCGTTTTGCTAGCGTTTTTTCCGGCGTGGTGGGCCACTCGCGTGCGTTATTAAACGCATTGACCAAACAACTAACCGATTTATTTAATTTTTTTAAGGTGCCCAGCGAGGAGTTGCGTGTAGCAGTTGCCGTATGCTGCTGATCCTCGCTGGCACTATTGATGCGTTTGCTCCACAGCAGACGTAGCGTTTGTACACCCCGAAAATCACGAAATGCGCGCGTTTCACAATTGCAATTATCCCTTAATCGATTGTTATTCTCACTATCGTCAGTTATTTACACTTGAACTTTTTACCAACCAATTGAGAATTGTCTTTTCTTTACGCGTTGATGTTGGTGCTAATTGGGCAGCTGTCGCCGCATCCAATCCCGGTGACAACGCCATGGCAACTGGCCCAAACATTGATAATATGTGTTCGATCACGTTCTTGCTTATCGCTGTGGTTGCTCCGGCTGCTTTGGCCAGCAGCTGGCCAATTTACATAAATGCACAGATTGGCTTCAGGCCTGAAAAGATGAAGAGAAAGCTTATGAAAATCTTGGTCTGAAAAGCATCATTTAAGTGTGTGTGTGTGTGTGTGAGTGAATGCATGTAAATTGGACTACCACAATTATCATGATATTCAATGTTGGAGTTATGGTTAAGTTTCGGGGCGTGCCATTGGAGCCAATTATGTTCAAGAATTTTCGTTGCAGGGGATTTCCCTTTTGTGTTTATGTATACAAGTAGGTGTGACAAAAGAAATGGTGCTAATCAAACAGACAACAACAATTCTTATTGTGGTTGGAAATAAATATATTTTTTTGTTCTTTACAAATAACTGGATAAAATTGTATGCAGGTTGGAAAAACGAAACTTTAAAAAAAAAAACCCATTCTAAAGGCGCCATCGATTAATTAGCTTTAGCAAACGACAGTTAGATCTTCCTCTTATATTCTCTTCAAATTTCACTAAATTTTTTTTAGGCAACATGGTGCAGTTAATTGAAGGGATTGTGATAATTCTAGATCATTTTCGTGTGCTATACACACGAAACTGATTGGCAAAGTGCTCCATATCGTCTGGATTTTTGGTAATTTGGTAAAAATGTATCTTTTACCATTTTAAGGCATGTTTTGTGGGCAACCTACAGGCACGGTTGCCATTTTTTGGAGCAAACGCTCCATAATGGATCATTTTATACACTTGAAAAGTGTATATTAATTTTGCCCAGAAGTTTGTAACGCATAGAAATATTCATTTTCGACCCCATAAACTATATATATTCTTGATCAGGACGACGAGCTGAGTTCAATTCCGTCTGTCCGTCCGTCCGTTTGTCCGTCTGTCTGTCCGTCTGTCTGTCCGTCTGTCCGTCTGTCTGTTTCTACGCGAACTAGTCTCTCAGTTTTAAAGCTATCGAGCTGAAATTTTGCACAGAGTCTTCTTTTTGTTGCACGCAACTAATATGTCGGAACCGGCCGGATCGGATGACTATATCATATAGCTGCCATAGGAACGATCGGTCTAAGAACTAGTTCTAGTTAGAAAAATTTTTTTGTTTTCCATCGTAGCGGCACGTAATCTTGGTATATGTTAGTTTTGTATGCTTTCACATAATTCTGGAAAAATTTATCAAAATCGGATCACTATAGCATATAGCTGCCATAGGAACGATCGGTCGAAAAATAAGTCTTTGTGAGAAACACTTTTTTGATTTCCATCGTAGCGTCTCTAAACGTAGTATATATTTGTTTTATATGTTTTCACACAATTCTGAAAAAATTGATCAAAATCGGATGACTATATCATATAGCTGCCATATAAACGGTCGGTCAAAAAACTACTTCTAGTGAGAAAACCTTTTTTGTTTTTTATCGTAGCGTCCCCAATCTTGGTATATATTAGTTTTATATGCTTTCACATAATTTTGAAAAAAATGATCAAAATCGGATGACTATAGCATATAGCTGCCATAGGACCGATCGGAAAATGTGTTTTACTAAGAAAAGTTTTTTTTATGGTATCAAATTTTTATTAGCAATGATTTAAAAATTTTAAATATCTTATATCTATATCCTATATATATTTTTGCAGTTAAATCAGTTGAAGTAAAGTTTTTCAAGTGTATTAAAACTTCGGCACAGTCGAAGTTAGCTTTGCCTTCTCGTTTTTTTCTTGTTGGAGCACTAGAGCCGTTTTCTGCAAATGAAGCTTTTTGAGCTAGGCAAAAAATATTTATATAAGTCTAAAATTTAACATTTAAACGAATTGAACAACTTGATAAGTAAACATCGCTTAAAATGAAACCCTAGAAGTAATCGAAACAAAGTGTCAGTTAAAAGTTTATCCCTAAAAAGAATTTATGCAGTAATTTTTGCTTTATGCACTGTGAAAACAACCCTCCTTAAGGAGTCAATTTTCGCTACATATAGTCATCCGATTTTAAAAACAAAAAAGTTTTTTCTACTTTAATCAGTCAGAAGACTGATCGATCCTATGACAGCAATACGCTGCAGTCAACCGAATTTCACCAAATTTTGCAAAACAGTTTGAAGTCATATATAATTCATAATTTCTTACTAAACCTCATTTTCTACTGATCCGTTCTATGGCAGCTATAAGAAATAGTCACCCGATCCAGCTCGGCGGTTTCCCGTAGATGCCGAATTTAAATGCGTCCTCAGTTAGGTCAGAAATATTTTAAAACTTTTGAGACGTCACAAGATAAAGTTATAATTAGTAAATTTGAAAATTCCCATGAGATTTCCTACTTAAAATGTTCGGGATTTTCGGGAAAATTTAGGATTCCCGCGGGAATCCCGTCCCGCGCCCATCTCTAGTTTCGACATATAAGCAGCTTGTACAAAGAAGACTCTGTGCAAAGTTTCAGCTCAATAGCTTTAAAACAGAAGGACTGATTTGTTTAGTCACAGAATAAATGTGGAATAAATTTTGTCCAAAATTCCATATGAACTGCCCAAGAATTGCCATTTTGTTTTTTTTAAATTATTTTTGAAGTATTTTTAAATATTACAGTTTTTTATTTAAGCTATTTTTTGTCATTGGTTTCACATATTTCACTGTTGCAGAGTTTTGTATGGAAGGCAGGCTTTCTCAGATGGGTATATCTCAGCCATCTCTCCAAAGATTTTAACACACCATAAGAAGAACCACTTAGTTCTTTTTTGAATTTTAGTGACGTTATTATGTCAAAATGTTGTTTAAAAAATTGAAAAAAAATCGAAATATTATGCTAATTAACTCAAAATACTATTACTTTAAAATATAAAGTGTCTTTGACTTAATTTTGGCCTAATTCATTAGCAGTGATTTCTATTATTACATTTTCAAATCGTTATAGGGTTACGGAAGTCCTGGCCAAATAGTAAAACCACTGACAAAAATGGCCTAAATAAAAAACGTATAATATGAAAAATCTTAAAAAATGCATTTGTTCTGTTTAACTTTAAGAATAATAAATAAATTAATTTAAAACATAAATTTCATGTTCTTTTGTGACATAATGTAGTTCGGGACTTATTTTATAAGCATTGGAGCCTTTTTTGGAGAGTTTTTTTTTCTTAAATGTAGCCTTTTAAAAATTTTTTTGGAGCATTTTATTTTTTGTTAAGTGGCAAACGTGCCTACAGGTTTGTTTTGGCTCTCCTATTCCTAAGCATTAAAAAAAAGTAATCCACAAAATTTAGTGAAGTATGCTATGTTTATAAATATAAATAATTAAGGAAAATATTTGATTTTTAGAAGCCTTAACACTTATTATTTTTGCATATCTTTAACTGGTCCGACAATCTGAGTAAATGAGGAATGTGGGTTACGAAAGATGCTGCCATAACTGTCTGTAAATTATCTCGTTCAAAAATTCCGAATTGAAGAAACTTAAGATTGCATACTTTAAGGAACAAAAAAGCATGATTTTTTATAAGCAAAAACCTAGTATAAGTACAACTGTTAGAATTCACATTAGTTTCCGATTTAATTGTGGTGCCTAAAAGTATGCAACGCTGCAAGACGCACAATTGGCTGGTCATTTGGACTGAATCATATTAAAAATTCTCAATTACAACCATTGCATACTTGTGAGAAATATTATATTTTGGAAAATTCAAACTGGTATTTCTTCGCTTAAGAAAAATCGCAGATCATTTTGAGATATTTTATTACTCAACTAGTAAGTTGCCCACAAAACATGGTAAGGACTATGAATTTTTATCAACTTAAATTATTACAAATCCTAACAGGATGTAGCATATTGCAAACAGATTTGCAATAAGTGCTCGAAAATCATCCCGAGTCACTTGGTGGTGACTTCTATTGCATAAACTGAAAAAATATTAATTTTATTCAGGGAAACAAACCACTCGGGAATTAAGACTAGTTCGGTTCGATGTTTTATGTAGTCTTCAAACCACCGGTTCGGTTTATAACATGGTTCTTAGAGAAAACCAAATCGTGGTTTCGGTTCGGTTCAGTGGATCTCTCTGAGTGTTTAAGCATTCTACTTTCTGCTAAGGACTTTTCAATCTTTTTGGTATTATTTTCGAAATTAGAGTTGTGCAAATTTTTTAAAATATAAATATTCACGTACATACCACATGGAATGCAAAAGATATTATATTTATTAGTTTCTCAATCACCAGGTTATGCTTAGGGGCAAAATATGGGATATTCTAGCCAAGTTGGAGCCTGGAAGTTCCCTTACTGACAAGATCACAATCTTGATGGTGTGGAAACATTGAAAGCCGAGTACAACCCGATTAAGAGGTAGTTAGAAAAACTCTACATCACTAGAATGATGCAAGGCTTTTCGCATAGTTGATTTTCTTAATTTGTTTAATCATCTTTGGCATTGTAGGCTCCTTACGTCATCATCGGTTTATCATTTTCAAACAGACTTGGGTTTGGTTCGCGGTTCTCGGTTTTCGAGCACGAATTAGCGGTTCGGTACGGTTTGGTTTAGAACCGGCTTGCATCCCTGGCCATTCATCCATCCCTGGCCATGCATCCCAACTGCCATTCGTACTAGAGTCCTGTTTAAGTGACTTCAGCCACGTATGATTAGTAGACCCCGGAATACTAAGAGATGATTTTATACCGTTTCCAAAGTATTATCTGTCATCTCTCAGATGTTATAACGGGCTATGTAATTTGAATATTATATTGAAAATGATAAGATGATATTGCAATATGAATATATTTTTATACACTTGAAAAGTGTATAATAATTTTGCCCAGAAGTTTGTAACGCATAGAAATATTCATTTCCGACCCCATAAACTATGTATATTCTTGATCAGGACGACGAGCTGAGTTCATTTCCGCTTGTCCGTCCGTCCGTCTGTCTGTCCGTCTGTCTGTCTGTCCGTCTTTCTGTCCGTCTGTCTGTCCTTCTGTCTGTCTGTCCGTCTGTCTGTCCGTCTGTCTGTCTGTCCGTCTGTCTGTCCTTCTGTCCGTCTGTCTGTTTTTACGCGAACTAGTCTCTCAGTTTTAAAGCTTTTGAGCTGAAATTTTGCACAGAGTCTTCTTTTTACTGCACGCAACTAATATGTCGGAACCTGCCGGATCGGATGACTATATTATATAGCTGCCATAGGAACGATCGGTCGAAAAATAAGTCTTTGTGAGAAAAACTTTTTTGATTTCCATTGTAGCGTCTCCAATCGTAGTATATATTTGTTTTATATGTTTCCACATAATTCTGGAAAATTTATCAAAATCGGATGACTATAGCATATAGCTGCCATATAAACGGTCGGTCAAAAAACTACTTCTAGTGAGAAAAACTTTTTTGTTTTTTATCGTAGCGTCCCCAATCTTGGTATATATTAGTTTTATATGCTTTCACATAATTTTGAAAAAAATTATCAAAATCGGATGACTATAGCATATAGCTGCCATAGGACCGATCGGTCGGAAAATGTGTTTAACTAAGAAAAGTTTTTTTATGTTATCAAATTTTTATTATCAATGATTTAAAAATTTTAAATATCTGATATCTATATCCAATATATGTTTTTCCAGTTAAATCAGTTGGAGTAAAGTTTTTTAAGTGTATTAAAACTTCGGCACAGTCGAAGTTAGCTTTACCTTCTCGTTTTTTTTTTTTAATTTAATAAAAATTATAAGTCCAAGTCTCATGATCGCGGAACTTTACTGATGCTTTTTCTTTCGTTCATATAGCGCACGACTCTCAGAATTGTTTACAAGGGGTTTCTGCTCTCACAGAGCATTAGCTGTGATGTAAGATGCCATTAAAAACGTTCTCAAACTAAGCAGTTCGGATTCGTGCTGAAATTAAAAGCACACAAGCAAAGAGATTCTGAGAAGCTTGGCTTTATTAAGTTCTTCTCTCCCTGGGTATACCAAAGATGGACATGTCTGAATTTAACTTACTCTCTTATTTGATATAAATTCAAATTTTTTTGTGTGTTTGAACCAAACCGAATCATTTTCTATTTCCTTTCTTTGGTTGGGCTTAGCATTATTGCAAAGTCAAGTACGGCTTTAAATTCTTGATCACATGTTCAGTTCAGAACTGTCTTGCACACAAACATGTGTTCACTTCGCCGACAAATCAGCTTTCAGTGACGTCTCTACAAAATTTATTATTTAAATTATTTTGTTTACTTTGAAACGCACCTGGTCATATATGCTAAGCCAACATTGAGGTGAATGATAATTTTTAAGGGTTTTTGTATTTTTAGCTTTCGCCCCACTTAAGTACATTGATTATTTTTTTTGCAAATAAGTGTGTTATTGTGTAATTTTTGAACACGCATAAGAAAGTCTAGCTTATAATGAAAAACGAAAGTGAAATTTCGTCCTTGTTTATTTAACAATTTGCATGAGTTATTTAGCTTGAGCTTTCATTTCAATTGAGTTAGGTAATTGCATTGACATTTTTGTAGGGCTTATGCCATATTTTTTTTTGGTTTCTTGCACTCAAATATTTGTTTGAAGTAATCTTCTCTATTAAGTAAATTGTAACAAACCGTAGACATAGCTAAGTTTTACCTATGCCACAATAATAATGTTGCTTTTATAACTCGTTGTTTCTATACAATTATTAACCATATTGCGTATGCTTGATATGTTATGACTTTGTCTGCTTATCGCCTCCGATCGATGCGAAGACACAACGTACATACATACGTATGTACAATGTACATACCTTTGCCAAAAGCACGTTTTTGTCACACACAGATGCCAATTATAATGAGCGATTACATAAAAAACCATTTCTTTCATTTTATACACATATCGTAAAATTGTTTTTTTTTAAGCCGCTTTACCAGCCGCTGCTGGGTCTTCTTCTAGTCGTCGTCACATTTGCCTCGTACGCGGCAAGAATAACAAAATAAATTGCAAAAAGGTTTTTAAACAAAATATTATATACAACAATACACTCAACGGTTATGGCAAAAGTAAATAAAAATATATAAAAAAGCTAAAAATTGTTGATTACGCAAACGCGTCTATGGGCCATATTTTCATTTTGGGGACTATAGGAAATTGGCAGAAAAATGTTAAATAAAAATGTATAGTTTATTGGACAAGGCGGCAAAAGGCGGAAAAAGACGCAAACAGGGAGTTTTACCTGGCAACGCAAATTTAGACAGGGACTCGAAATATTTATTTTTTGTAAATCTTTATAAAATCAATATTAAATATTGTTTTGAACAGATTTTGTTAAGTAGATTTAATGTTTAAATCACAGCATTAAATAAAAAGCCAACACTAGGATAACTACAGTTGCTGGAATTTGGGATTTTATAAATCTGAAACAAACTTGATCTGCGTATGGTATACATCTGGGGTGCCCAAACAAAGCATACGGAAGAGAAAATATAAAAAATCGAATTTTTTCAAAGCCTAAGGATTAAGGAAGAAGATCCCGTGTTCGACCCCGCCTCGTCATCTAATTAAAAGTGTTTTCTTTAAAACTTTTACACATAAGTTCACCTTTACAGCTGTTAGTGTGTTGTGAGTATGTAGCCATGAAAAGCTTCCCATAAAATTTTATATTTGCACAACTTCATGATACCCTTTTGGTAAGGTAAAGGAATATTTGAAATTAGCATTTTAAAGCATTGTTTATCATTTTTGTTTAGTCATGAATCAATATTAAAAGTTTTAATTTAAAATAAACCATACATAACAAATAACATCTGTTAATGCACTAGTCTTTTTATTAGTTTGATTTTTAAATAACATTATAACAAATATTTTAAGAGGCAAATATTAATACGTTTAAGGAACTCAAAAAAAGGTGGTTAACAATTAAACATTTTGAGTTAATTTTATATGGCTTTTAACGGTTCATCATTGGAATTTCGATATTTTTTTTTTTCAAGAATAGTAAGAAAACTGAAAATTAATATTAGAAAAACATAGAACGAACAGAAAATTATTCAAAAATGGGAAAATCTAATTAGAAACGTAAAAAAATAAAATATTAATGATTAATAAAACCATGAAAATAGCAAGTTAAAAAATTGGGAATCACAAATACAATAATTCTATGAGAACTAAAACTTGGAAACTGGAAAGCTTTGTAATTTCTGTCAACGGTAAATTTCACTCTCCAAAACATATTATTTTTAATTTTAAATAACTTTTAAAATACATATACTTGATATAAAAAAACGAGGACGCAAATTATTTCATGGCGATCGCTATGCAATTGTCGTGGCCGATTAGTGCGCAAATTTAATTAAAATATTGAAAGCAACCCTCTCAATTACAGGATCCTTGCGATGCCAAAAAAGCAAAAGTAATAAAAACAATCAAGATAGCGACCCAGGGGGATAACAAAGCATAGGGATTTGGTGCTTAAGGCCCGTAAAGGAGTTGATGAACCTATCGTGTTTTTTTTTCCGACAGTAACAAAAATGCGCAAAATGATGAAACAAGATGAACAGGTCTTTAAAATAATACAGATTAATGCGGGAGAGACCCTTATAAAAATTCAATCAAAATATAATGATTCTAAAAACATGTTAATCCTTCTTCTCAAAAGCTATTAGGAAGGAACTAAAAACGTTTGTTCATATTTGGCGCGATTGTTTATTAATTAAATATTTTTCAATTCGACATTTCTTAATTTTTATTTTCCTAATTATTTCCTTATTCTGGGATTCCTAATTTTATATCTTCCATTGATTTTCTTTTTCTCAATTTTTGGGTTCTTTATTTAGGTTCTCACATTTTTTTTTCTAAATATATATAATCTGATATAAATATCAGAATTTTATTTTCATTTTTTTTAGCAGTTTTTGTAATATTTGTCCTAATTCGCATAGTAAACCCTTTTAACAAAACAAGAATATCATACCTTTCGTCTCTTAGAAATCTAAAAGTTCTTTTAACTGGGGAGGACATAGACAAAATAGTATTACATTTACTTCTGTAGAAAAACTTTACATCCCATTTTCTCTGTAAATTATGATTTACTCCTATATAAACTGTGCTTAATATGTCTTCCATCCAACATTATGTACAGATCAGATCATACAAAATTCATCGCTCTCACTGAGTACGATTGAAATCAGCAGAGTCTAAAATCGTACACGTTACTTCTGGGGTAGTAGCAGTATTTCTACCCATTGTTATACAACCTTTTCATTAATGATTGTCCACAAGTGATTTCCAACACAAATGGACTTAAGCTTTGTTCCTCTTTTGACAATCCCAGATCACCGATTCTATTTTAAAATGACGACTACATTAGCAACTTTTGTTTGTAAGTCGAATACACGAAATGGTGCTTATGCACGCCCTTTCGGACCTATTCCTGGAAATGATTTTGCAAATTGAGCATAGCAGAAACATATTAATTAATACGTTTAAAATCATGATCTTTCACAGTATTCAGCCGTAGTTGAATCAGTACACCATTAATAAGGAACCGTTAGATCATATTTATAAAGTCGACTATTTGGGAATACTTTTCGAACCTAAGTTTAGCTTTAATAGCCATATTTCGATCATTTGTAAGAAACTAAAAGTATAATTGGTTTTATCAAGAGGTGGAACAACTATACACTTCGCTGATTCGACCTAACCTAGAATATTGCTATATCCTGGCAGTACCAGACAAACCAGAGCCATATTAAAACAGTTTTTAAGCAGTTCCTGATCCTTACTTTTCGAGAGCTAAACTGGGATACCAGCAGGCATCCACCTTTTGAAACAAAAATACCGCTTGATTGACCTCCCTAGTCGAGTTCGAGTCCAATCAAAGGTTTATTTTTATTAATTTATAAAAGAAAGAACTTGATAGATGTTCAAACTTTGATGTGGATTGTCTATATAATATTTTACTAATTAGCTCATATTTAAGGAACATATAGCTCAATCTTTAAAGAACATTTCGGTTGAATGTTCTAGCTCTCTAGCTAGACTGCTGTATAAATGGCAGAGTTTCGAGCAACTGTTCCACTAATCAACTGGGCAACTTTTTTTGTGGTTGCAGAATTTTAAGTCAATAAATCTCCTAAGCAGCTGAATTTAATACGATTTTGCCATTTGGCATATTATAATTCCAATGCCTGAAACTAAGGCCAAGTGACAGCAGCCACTCAGCGACGCGGGGCGGTCAACCACATTTTGGCCTGGGCAATAAAAATAAATGTTTTGCATATTAAACAGTCGCCCATTCAAAGCTAAAATCGAAAAGGAAAATGTAAACAATTGACACACACACACACACTCGCACACATTTATAAATAAATATAAATAAAAAAGAAAAACCAAATTAACGTCATTCGCATCTTTTTATGTGCTGCACTTTTGAGGCTAGCTCCGGCTTAGCTTATGGGTATAAAAAAGAGAGACAGCAGCTGCACCTGCTACACATTTAAGCGTATGCAAATGACTTTGACAACGAATGCGTTTTTTGTTTCTGTGAATAACAGACTGGCCATAATTTGAGAGAGATTTTCTCAGTTTTATGGGGCTGGTCTGGGTTCAGGTATTGACAGATTAAGTGAAAGTGACTTGACCCCCGGCCCTAGGAATGTCATTTAGTTCGAAAAAGAATTGACGATTAGACACGCGGCGGCCACATCATAATCTTCTTGACGATTTGAATGGAATGAATGGCTCAATGCGGAAATGAAATAATCTCGCGAAGAAATAGATTTTAATTTCGACAAATTAAATCACCAGGCAAATTGTGAAAGTTAACTTTTTCCATTTTGTGAGTGTCTTTGTCTTATAATGAATGAAGCTTAGAAGACCAACCAAACGGGTTTTTAATTAATAAAAAAAAAAACTATTGTTTTCTCACAAATTACACACTTTTTTTTTGTTTAACTCAACGTTTACATCACCGCCAGGACCTTCGACTGAAAATTAATGTTGTCTTGTTTTTTTCCGCACCTTCAATTTTTTGCTTTTTGTTTTTGTTTTGGTTGCGTTGTCGGGGCAACCTGTTTTCACCCACCGACCAGCTTAGTTCTGAACCAACTGAATGCTCTAACCATATGCTAAACTAATACAACCCCTAAACGAAAACGGCAACACACCCTTAACCAATTCGATTGTGTTTAACATGGCGTATGCGTGATATATATGCTAAATAAGCGTAAACAAACTGAGACACCCGGTTGACTGTCTGGAGCGTGGGTCGATAGTTCTCAAGTTGTCAAGAGGGTGCGGGTTGTTCCTGCTATTTACATGTGATAATAGCTGGGCGCGCATTCTGCACAATACAAGTATGTATTGTGCCTAGTTGGGGGGGCTCAGCTGGGGGCAAATTCAATTCGCTAAATTGATGAAAATGTGCAGTGCCATCAACAGTTTGTCTAAAAAGTATTTTTACAAGACAAAGGAAGCTTTTATTTTATTTTTCATAATAGTTTATTTTCGAAATTATTAATTTTTAAATTTTTATAAATCTCAAAAATTCAGAAGAAATATTCAATTCCGACTTTCTCTTCTTAGTACAAAATAGTATAATGCTTATTTTAAAATTTAGATTCTAATTACATAATTATTTCGACGCAAGGGTAAACTCTGGTGCATATCTATAGCCGCACCCAATTTTTTCAGAAAGGGAAGAGTAACAATTATAAAATAGATAAAAAGAGTATCAATAATAAGATAAACAAGAATAATAAAAACAACTCTAGAAATACAAAATGTACCGTTAAGATATATATATATATATGTTCTCAATTCCACTTCCACAAAAGTTTTGTGATTTCGAGTCCAAATTTGGTGCAAAAACCGGTTTGAAATCACAAAACTTTTGTGGAAGTGGAATTGAGAACATGGCTGATAAATTATAATTTATGCTTGGTGCATATCTTTAGCCGCATTTCAAGAACGTCAGACAAACGGCAGACCAATGGTAAAGAAACAATATTTTAAATTTATTTTAGTAATATGAATGGCTTTTCTTAACTAAATTAGTTTAAAAATTCGATTTGGGTGCGGCTATAGTTATGTACCGGAGTTTATAAAACCGTGTATTTTGTTTGTTAAACTTACTTTCTTCACAAACTGTATGCACACAAAATACTAGCACATACATAAGTACATACCGTTTATCAACTGATAAGCTTCAACCATATCACACAGAGAGAAAATAGCGGATATTGGTCATGTCATCTAAATGACGGGAATCTGCTATAACAATAAGTCAAACGTGGCTTCCTCTAATAAACTCAAAGTATTAAACTATTTTTACCTGATTTTAGAAATTGATTTGTGCATATTCCAAGAGCGCTAACCAACGATTTCAGCTCAATATCAAATTAGTTATGATTTAAACCACAACATCAAGGCTCAAACACCCATAAGGGTGATAATCGGGCTTGTTCCCGTTTTCGATTTCGATCGAATCATGCGGAATCGGAATTGGCTAATGTTTCCGATTCCCAAAACGGATTATGTTATTGGGCGAATAGCATCATATTTCCGTTTATCTTTATTCGACTCTCTTGATGGCAAAATTTGATAAACGAATTCTCTCTATTCGTTTCTTGAAAATATGAACCTTTACCAATTCCAATCGATCGAATTCGTAAAGGAGAACAGGCCTGAATATGTTGCATTGCTAAAAAGGTCATATCGGATTTTTTTTATATAATTCAACGGCGATTTTATTATATAAAGAATGATCATAAATTGATTATGTATTGGCTGTTTTGTTCGACCACTTTATTATTATTTATTTATTTATCATCCTAGCGCTACAAGTCAGGAGAGACTTATAAATTATTGCGTTAGTCACGAAATTAACAACTTTTGGGCCGCTGCAATACTACACTTTTCATCCTTATCGTCGTAACAATAACAATTGATTTTTGACAGTCTCATCAGAAACGAATGTTTTGCCATTTAAAGAATTTTGAATCGATCGAAACATATAATAATCTGAATGTGCAAGGTCGGGGTTATATGGTGGATGTGTCAACACTTTCCAATTCAGCTCCGATCATATTTGACGAGTGACCAAACATGTTTGCGGTCAAGCGTTGTAATGATGGAAAAGCTTTTGGTTAATCCGGAATAATTCTCTTTGATTTTTTGTCCAATTCTGACGACAGTACTCATCCAGCAGTCCTTACAAATCTACCAAACAGACAACATTACCTTTCTCTAGTGAATATAGGCTTTTGATGTGGTTTGAGCCGGCTCATCTTTCTTGCTCCATGATCGACGTTATTGTAAATAAACCATTTTTCATTTCCTGTTATGAATTGTTTCAAAAACGGATCGTTTTTGTTATGATTGAGCAATGAATCGCAGATTTTGATAGGCTTAGTAAGCTGAATTTTCCTTAAAACATGTGGTACTCTAAATTGGAGCTTGTTTACGTATTAAAATTGTTTTAGGAGGGGACAAATTTAGCTTCTCGGCAATCTATCGTGATAAATAACGGCGATTTTGATTCAATATTGCTTTGATTTGATTGTCATCAGCCTCCAAAGGCGGGCCATTGCGTGGTGCGTTCTTCACCTCAAAATCTCTGGAAGGGAATTTGACAAACCATCGCTGTCATTGTAGTTCACTTAATGCATTGGTACCTTTTAAGTTGCATACTTCAATCGAGCTCGTTATCCTTTTTGGAAGTCTACTAGCAAAATATGCCGAAATTGCGCACTTTTTAAATTGCTGTGGATGCCACAAATGTTATTGAATGACGATGAGTTGTTTATTGATACATAGGTTAGACATTAAGGTTTCAACCGATACCAAGATGATTAACCCCTAGGGCACCAATTCCCTTTAAAAATAGAGTCTTACGCCGTACATTGTAAAAATCCAACAGGACTTTATTGTCATCCATAAGGCCAAGTCAAAACATTAACGGTTTGCCTTGAAATAAACGATTCAACGACTCGAGCGTTATGAATAGATACAATGTATTTTGCAAAAATAATTTTCTCTAGAGCAGCTGGCTTATTTCATAAATTTAATGTATTACCTATAGTCCAATGAAGTCTCAAAACACTGTGTTGTTCTTGCGAATTCGTTTTAGAACTTTTCCAAAAATCCTTTTACACTGAGTTGAGGTCATTCGCAAGATTTGATTATAAAAAGTGTGCCTCCATAAGGTAAAATCAGAAAACCTAACTGTCACCATTTGAAATAAATTGTTTTGGTTGGCAAAGAATTTACCAAAGAATAACCAAACAATTTCCTTTTAACTTTTTGGCATTACGAGATGAACTTAAAGATTCTCTTATGCGGGCATAAGTTTTGCTTAAGATTATCTTTACTTCATTTCAAGTGATGTAAACTTTTCAATTTCAAGCAAACTTGTCATAATAATTAATATCGAAACTAAAAATTTGTTTGCTTGAGAATCCAAATTTAGAAGTTAACAACGCAAGCGCGATGCCAACGAAGAGATCTGTTTTGTTCTCGCTTCTCTTTAGAACAAGGACATGGAATACCATTATAAATGAGAGTGCTTCCCTATTAGTACACAAATTAGAAGCAGCATGGACCTTGTGGTCTGGAGAAGAAGTAAACTAAAATGCACATATCGATACAAATGGTGCAAGGTTTTATTGAAAGGCTGACAAGAGATGAACGTCAAAAACAATACTCAAAAAACCATAGAAAACATATCCAAATTGTCGTAAAAGAAAACACTTTTCAATAAATTCAAAACACTTACAATGGTACTGTGAAACCCACTAAGGCTGTAGTCATTGGCTGTTTTGATTGAATTGCTTGGTTTATTTATTATTGGAAGCTAAACATGGTAAGGAAGTTTAGGTTCTCCCTTCTTCTTAGAGCCTTGTTTTTCTTTTTTCTATAAAAAATGTTTCACTACAGCTTCCACCTTTTTCTATAAATAATATTCAATTTCATCCTCACCCTCAAATGCTGTTATTTGACCTTTTCCAATATCGATAAGGTATGGACCCCGTGGCATTTTGTTATAAAACTTGTGTGAAACCGCGTGCTCAGCAAAAACCGGTGTAATAACCGAAATTAGAAAAGTGCGTTTATAGTTATGGAGCAGCCGAAAATCAACTATTTACATATAATTAAAAAAGAGGTATTATTATTGTAACTGTCTTCCTTTTCTAATGGGCCATTTTTTTTTATTCCTTTTCACTTCTCATTTACACTTTTTTGCTCTTCCGTTTGTAACTGTACGCTGGAAAAAGTGGGCACGTTTATAGATATGCACCAGAGCTTAGCATACTAAATGGTTCGTTTTAGTAACAAGAATACCTTTTAGTGAAGGTGAAGGTGTCTAGAAACGAAGTCAACGCGAACTTCTTATAAAAGAAGTAATCAAGCCAGATTTAAGGGGAAACTTTAATTCCTTTGCTAATTTTTCCTAAAACTAATTTTGTTATACTTTGTTATACACTAAAATGAAACTTTCGAGGGTTTGAGAACACGACCTGACATTTTTCATACGATTGGGGGACACTCCTTTTGAAAAATCCAAGGAATTGGTCCAAATAGCTCAGTTAATATGATAGATTCCAGTAATGATTTTAGGCGCACGACTTTTCACGATCGTTCCATAAAACTTTCGCTCCCCATAACATTACTACGATCTCAAGGCTATAATGGCGGCTTAAATAAACTTTGTGAAAATATTAATGGTATATTAAATCTTCTTCATCATAAAAAAGTCATTAACGCCAGTCGTTTAGTTGAGTATTAGTTTGAACGGTCTACGTCAAAAAATCTATTGCAAATTGAATCCTTTTTTACTTGTGTTTGACTTTCAGAGTCGAGAACTTTACGCTGTTCTCAAGCAGTTAAAGCTGATTTTGTATTCTTTCCTTTAAACTAGCTTTTATATGTATCTTTTTAATACCTATTAACTGATTTAAAGCTGCGATTTATCTGTTTGACAATTAAATAGGCCTTGCGAGAAAAGTTTGAGAAGTTTTTGAAGGCAACCTTCATGACGTTCGTTTCTTTTTACCATGAAAAGTAAGTTAAATGGAAAGTACTGAAATCAGTTATGAATTTAAATAATTCTTAATGCTCATGCCTGAATTCATCAAGGCGAAATTAAGTACTTCACAGGTGAAGGTGACGGCTGAGTAATATTTTTGAAAATGTTGTGGAATCAGGAAAGATGCAGCAAAACATTACCACAGCTGCTTCAAATACGTATAAAGAAGAAAAAAGACGTGATCCGTAATGAAATTATAAATCCAAATAAATTATTACCCATTATTTAACCTATGTACAATAACTTGCACTGAACACAAAATGATCTGTTGGTATTAATCCCTGCTTTACAATTATTTGCTTAATTTTGATAAATTTCCACTTGCTTATCCTTTTTTTCGCCATTTTTTTCGGTGTAAATGATTCATGTGTATTAAGTTTATCAACTCAATTGAAATATTTGCCCACTGGCTACGTATGTAGTGCAATTTAGGCACCCCACAACTGACTCATAGGTGTAACCAAAAATATATATTGTTATCTAAATGCGCAGGCAGCCCCATAAAAATTATATTTTGTACTATATATCTGTACATATGCATATTAACTGCATTCCAAGCTCCGTTGCTCAAACAAGCAAAAGAACCGCAACTAATGGTAGTAGACTAACCAGTACACTTGGACGCAGTCAATCTAACCGCATAAGGCACAGAGGCGTATAATTAGCGTGCAGCATTGGCAAAGTGGAGTTGGCACGACAAAACAAAAACTCAAAACATGCCCACAGAACATGTTGTTGGAAAATATGCACAACGGTAGCGCTTCTTAAACCGTAAACCGAGAATCCCAGACGAAGAGGTCAGTTTGGAGGCCGAACCAGAAGAAACAGAAACAGTGAAAAACGCCAAAGTCAACGCAGTTTACTGTTAAATGTTTAAACTGAAATTTAATTTAATTTTAATTACCATCAAAGCTTCATCTTTTCGCTTAAGTCAAGCGGACAAAGTCGTATCCAATATGATAAGTCCCAACAAAAATTTGAGGTGCAGGCTTAGCCTGTTCTTGGTGAAATTTTGTCTACTTTTAGCTAGATATGCTGTTGTGTATATACACACTCGTCGCACACACATGTGTGGAATTTGCCAAGTGGTTTGGCTAGATTCTTTCAAGAGCATCAGGCAAATTTTCTTGTGGGCGTTTCACTTTTGCCAGCTTTCATTTCACTTTGGCCCAAATTTGGATTGAAATTTTATATTAACTTTTTTTGGGTAGATACATTTAAATAAAGCACTTGTTTCAGTTAGAATTTCGAATATTTAATAACACAATGATTTTCATTCACAATAACAAAACAATAACACAAAAACGAAGGAGCTCAAACCGAAGCCCCAAAACGTCTCCAACGAACGACGACCGCAAAGCAACTGAAATTGAGCGAAGAGCAAGCTGAAGCTTGGAGCTCGGAGCAGTGGCTGATTGTTGATGGTCGCTGTCGATAGTGGGGAGAGTGTGAGCGCGGCTGCAACTCCACCAGCAACAGCAGCACCATTGTGCAATAACAAGGTGAGGCAAAACAGAAATGTTTGAGAGGGATTGAAAGCGAAGAAGACAAATTTTGTATGCCTGTGCAAGGCTTTTCCACTTGGATAATTATTTTATAGATTTGTATATAAAATACTTATTTTACACTTTCATCAAGACAATTCTTATACCGTTGGAGAGGGTATAAGCTGATGTTTGATACGCATAGAAGGAAGCATCTTTGACCCCATAAAGTATATATATTCTTGATCAGCGCGACGAGCTTAGTTGATTTGACTTTGTCCGTCCATCTGACTGTTTGTTTCTATGCAAACTAGTCCCTCAGTTTTAAAGCTATCGAGATAAAATAATATGTGTAATATAATATGTCGAATCCGCCCGGATCCGATGACTCTTTCTTATAGCTGCCATAGAACGGATCGGTTAGAAAATTAGTTTTTGTAGAAAAAAGTTTTTTGCATTTAATTTTAGCGCTCTTAAGCTCAGCAATTATGAATATTAAATGTTTAAAAATTTGGTTAAAGTCGGGTAACTGCATCGTATAGCTGCCGTAGGACTGATCGGTCAGAAAATAGGTTTTAGTAGAAAAAACTTTTTTGTTTTCAATGTAAGAGTTCCTAAACTTATCTATTATGAATTCTATACGTATTCGAAAAGTTCTGCAAAATTTGGTCAAAATCGGATGACTATATTATATAGCTACCAGAGAACTAATATATAGGAAAATGGGTCTAAGGGACGATTTCTTATCTTCTAGATAGCTGCTGAGTCAAATAAAACTAAATTTTACTCTGTTATTTGTTAAATAATGTGACAGATGAGAAATCGGCCCTTTATGAGAAATCTTTTTTCGAGCAAGTTTTGCAAGTAAAATAGAACTTCCGCACAGTGGACGATAGCTTTTCCTTCTCGTTATTATGAATTTTAAAATTAGAACAAGTTCAGCCTTATTTTACATAGATTTATTTACCGCACTGACCAATTTGTATGTACAAACACTCAGAATAAAATTGGATCCTTTGAATTAAGATCGATTTGTTTTTAAAACTTTGTAGATTGATTTTTTAATTTTTCGCTTGAACTTCTGAATAATCAATCTCAAATTTTCCAATAGACCGTTAATAACATGAAAGGTAAAATAAATAATAAAACCGAATCTGGAAAAAATCGTGTTCCAAAAATCGAACTTGCAGTGAGAATTTTGTTCTTAGATTTGGAAATATCGAACTTCGTCGGACAGGAAAATAGTTTGTGCCGGAATATTAAAAATTAACAGCAATAAATAGGTAAACATTTTAAGTGGGGCGCCTGCTTTGAGAATAAACACATAAAGTGACAGTGTCTTTTGTTTTCGTTGAAACAAGGCCAAAAGCAGACAAGGGTTTTCTCAACTTTTCAATTTTATAATCTCTCTCTTCTCTCTTATAATGAGAAAAATGTTCATAACTCCGAAACTGTAGAGGTGCCTATTTACAGCTTTATACAGTACATTCCTGGATATAAGACAAAATTTTGAGAAACAAATGAAGCTAAAAAACCTTTTAGCGGAAATTCATTTTTATATTCAACTTTTCGCGATTTGGTAGGCAAAAAAATTGAAAGAGTGAGTAATTTACAAGTTTAGGATCCTATGCAATTTTTTTTTTTCCATAATTTTGTTATCAATGGTTTTCTGTAGCGAGCAATTATAAATTATTAAATTTTTTCAAATCTCTTATTTAAAAAAAAAATTTTTTGACCATGAACTAGCAATATTTCAGGAAAACACTGAAAATACCTACTCACTACTTTTTAACAAAGATTGGAAAAAAAAATTATCTCAACCCAAAAAATATCCGAGCGGTAATTTTTTTATGGAATCACAAATATGTTTAATCACACAAATAATTTTGCAGAGCTCAATTAATTTATTCCCTCCTAAAATTGCATCAGGATAATTTACTCAATCAATTTTACACAAGAACACATGTACCACATTCGAATTCGGCAGGAAAACCGGAACAGGTCTGTATAACTTAGCCGTTTAACAACAGATTTCAACGAACAATAGCTTTCTTGACGCCTAATTCATGTTTTTATATACTTGAAAAGTGTATATTAATTTTGCCCAGAAGTTTGTAACGCATAGAAATATTAATTTCCGACCCCATAAACTATATATATTCTTGATCAGGACGACGAGCTGAGTTCAATTCCGCCTGTTAGTCCGTCCGTCTGTCTGTCTGTCTGTCTGTCCGTCTGTCTGTTTCTACGCAAACTAGTCCCTCAGTTTTGAAGCTATCGAGCTGAAATTTTGCACAGAGTCTTCTTTTTACTGCACGCAACTCATATGTCGGAACCGGCCGGATCGGATGACTATATCATATAGCTGCGATAGGAACGATCGGTCTAAGAACTAGTTTTAGTTAGAAAAACTTTTTTGTTTTTCATCGTAGCGTCAATAATCTTGGTATATGTTAGTTTTATATGCTTCCACATAATTCTGGAAAAATTTATTAAAATCGGATGACTATATTTTATAGCTCCCATAAGAACGATCGGTCTAAGAACTAGTTCTAGTTAGAACAACTTTTTTGATTTCTATCCTAGCGTCACTAATCTTAGTATATGTCAGTTTTATATGCTTCCACATAATTCTGGAAAAATTTATCAAAATCGGATGACTATATTATATAGCTCCCATAGAAACGGCCGGTCAAAAAACTACTTCTAGTGAGAACAACTTTTTTGTTTTCTATCGTAGCATCACCAATCTTGGTACATATTAGTTTTATATGCTTTCACATAATTTTGAAAACATTTATCAAAATTGGATGACTATAGCATATAGTTGCCATAGGATTGATCGGTCGGAAAATGTGTTTTACTAAGAAAAGTTTTTTTATGGTATCAAATTTTTATGATCAATGATTTAAAAATTTTAAATATCTGATATCTATATCCTTTGTATATTTTACCGGTTAAATCAGTTGGAGTAAAGTTTTTAAAAGTGTATTAAAACTTCGGCACAGTCGAAGTTAGCTTTGCCTTCTCGTTTTATATGATTTTAACTGAACTGAAAAAAATTAAGATTGTTGTACTTAACTTTTTCAAATGACCAATAGGAATAGGGATCTCTAAATTTTAACATAACACTGCGGCCATTTTATCGATATTTATTATGTTAAATCGTTTGTGTTCAGAAGAGATTGCACACTCAAACATGACTATGTTCAAGTTGCCAGAACGTTTGAAAATTATATGAAGACTCAACTTACTTTTCGCGCCAAACCTCAGGGTCTAGCAATAGGAAGGTCAGAACTTCAATACTTAAAAAAGAAGACTTTTATGTGATTTGGCTCTGAGTTATCTTTATTGAGCGCAGAATGACCATGCTTGATGCAAAAAAAATCTATCAAATACGATAAATTTCGATAAGAAATTATGGCAACAGTAAAATCTTAAAGCTTAGACTTTCAAATTGGTAGTCCTTATATGTGATTTTTAAACAAAGTTTTTACTTTGCTCAAGTGTATGTAAGTGTGCATTTGTCTGGTGCTATAACCTTGCTGAATAGTTTTTAGCTAAAAAGAGAGCGCTCTCCCTAGTTGCCTCACCTGTTTATTGCTTCTTGATCTGCACCAGCACCAGCACCACCACCACCACCACTTGGTCTTGGCGTTTTGTCTTGCATTCTTGTGCATTGGCTTTTGGCGCTGCGTTTTGTTCTGATTCGGCGGCTGCATTTCTCTTAAAGCATGCGACCCACAAATCTTCAAGTTGTTCGAGTACTTGATGGCGGATGCTTCGCTGAAGCACTGAGGAACAGGCACTGTTCTTTGTCTAGTTCATTGGCTTTTCTTTTACGCTTTTAATTAGCTAAACAAATTTTAATTAAGTTGCAAATGCCTCTAATTGATTTGGCAGGCCATCCTCCTCCAAAATGTACTTATACCTCATCAGCCGCTTTCGGAATGTCTGCAACTTAGAGTAAATCATATTAGAGCCGCCTGAGAAGCGGAAACTGGTTTCGTGACGAAAGCCGACCCAAACAAAAACAAAAAAAAAACAATTTGTAAAGTAAATACAAAAATTCAATACCAGTTCTTGTCCAAGTTCAACAAACAGAGGCAGACGCCAAAAAGAGACGGCATAAAAACAAAAAAACAAAAACTTAAAAAAAAAAATAAAAACCAAAAGCAAAATTTGTGGAAAAGAGATAGATGTTTGGGGCTAGTTGAGGGTGGACCATATATCACCACCACCAACACTGATAAAGACATTAGCAATTTCAATCAGTTGAATGCATCCACCTCTTAATGTGGCACAATGGAAATTGCTTACATTTTGCAATTTACAACTGACAGTGGTGGAAAAGAACATAATGCTGGTTCGATAAGTTGATATGTCGCTGAAGAAGAAATAACGCTTTATTAAAAAATACGATTATTTATAGAAAGCAGCAACTCTTAAAAGCTTAAACTATATGTTCTTTACCTAATTTTTGTTGTAGCCATGAATACAAAGGAATTTGAGGATTTGTTAAAATTGGGATATAATTTGATTTGAAAGTTTCTTAATATGAATAATTTTTTTTTTTACAAGAACAAGTTTTAAATGATATATTTACAACAAAAGAATAAAAAACGAGAAGGCAAAGCTAACTTCGACTGTGCCGAAGTTTTAATACACTTGAAAAACTGTACTCCAACTGATTTAACTAGAAAAATATATATAGAATATAGATATCAGATATTTAAAATTTTTAAATCATTGATAATAAAAATTTGATACCATAAAAAAAACTTTTCTTAGTAAAACACATTTTCCGACCGATCGGTCCTATAGCAGCTATATTCTATAGTCATCCGATTTTGATAAATTTTTTCAAAATTATGTGAAAGCATATAAAACTAATATATACCAAGATTGGGGACGCTACGATAAAAAACAAAAAAGTTTTTCTCACTAGAAGTAGTTTTTTGACCGACCGTTTATATGGCAGCTATATGCTATAGTCATCCGATTTTGATACATTTTTTTAGAATTGTGTGGAAACATATAAAACGAATATATACTATGATTCGAGATGCCACGATGGAAATCAAAAAAGTTTTTCTCACAAAGACTTATTTATCGACCGATCGTTCCTATGGCAGCTATATGCTATAGTGATCCGATTTTGATACATTTTTCCAGAATTATGTGAAATCATATAAAACTATCATATAACAAGATTAGTGACGCTACGATGGAAAACAAAAAAGTTATTCTCACTAAAACTTATTTTCCGACCGATCGTTCCTATGGCAGCTATATGATATAGTCATCCGATTTTGATAAATTTTTTCGAAATTATGTGAAAGCCTATAAAACTAATATATACCAAGATTGGGGACGCTACGATAAAAAACAAAAAAGTTTTTCTCACTAGAAGTAGTTTTTTGACCGACCGTTTATATGGCAGCTATATGCTATAGTCATCCGATCCGGCCGGTTCCGACATATTAGTTGCGTGCAATAAAAAGAAGACTCTGTGCAAAATTTCAGCTCGATAGCTTTAAAACTGAGGGACTAGTTCGCGTAGAAACAGACGGACAGACGGACAGACAGACGGACGGACGGACAGACGGAATTGAACTCAGCTCGTCGTCCTGATCAAGAATATATATAGTTTATGTGGTCGGAAATGAATATTTCTATGCGTTACAAATTTCTGAGCAAAATTAATATACACTTTTCAAGTGTATAAAAATTAAATATTATTTCGTATTTAATGACTAATTTTAATTAAACAAATTCGAATCAGAAAGAGATTCCTACGGGTCCCAAAATAAATTGCGTGATCGCTACAGGACGGAATTGAGTTTAAAATTTTGGGTCGGGATTGAATTTTCTTTTCCGCGTCCATCTCTAAGCAAACCTATTTAGGGCTTTGCTCCTCCGAATCACAATCATGCGTACACCCTTGATTTTATGGTATTTTGTAGACGGGCATAGAATTTGTTTATAATACGGATTCAGCAAAAGTAATCATCTGATCTATGTATTTTTTATACAATCATAAAAAACGACATAGAATTCTAGTACGAATTTAAACCGTTTTGTACTTGAAATTTCAAGTGTATTTTGATATTGGGTGTACTTAAATTAAGTACGAAACATTCTTAAGTCCCAAAACGAATGTTAATTTTATTCTTGAATAAAGAATTTTTCGTACTCACAGTTAGCCCAAAAATTTTAGAAGACGCATTCTTAATTCAAGTACAAAATTTATTTAATTTAATTTGTTTAGATTAATGGATCATGGATAATGCGAAATTTTTCAACACGAATCTGTCCTTAAAATTCCCAACTGGTTCTATTATTTTACTTATGGAGGAATGGTAGATTTCTGGTCATCCTTCTTTTTGGTCTTTGATTAGCTCAAGGCAATAAGATATTTGCAACCATATTTGATTTGATACAGAGACATCGTTTCAAGCACAAATTGGAAACAGTAAGAATTTGATGGGCCTAAACCAAGAACATTAAATTTCTATTTTCTTTCTAATTTGGTTTCAAGAATATTTTTTGGGGAATAATTGAGAATTTATTAAACTTCAAGAAAACGTATTTTGTTATTATTTTAGGTACGGAAATTCTTGTTTTAAGAGTTAATGGGAATCAAGTTAAGAATTTTATGACCTTAAAGTATGATCAATTGACAAAATCGTAACTTATATAAGAACTTCGTACTCGAATCAAGTATTTTCGTACTTATCGTTCAAGTCCTGGCCCTTCTGGTGCATTTTGTTTTCATAATATCTTAGAGGTTTTACACAAATTACACAATGCAATACATAAAATCTGCACTCAATTTTGACTTTGGTTTCTGAAAGTTCTTACGGATATAAGCAAAAGCCTGTCGAAATTCATATCGGTTCCTAAGAAATAGACCTGAGAAGAATCTAATTTTCTTTTAAAAATAAATGCGCATAATCAAGTTTCAATCAAAACATAAACGATGATATAGAATCTTAATCCGAGCTAAGCCTGAAAGTGCGATAAGTACTTTCAAAAAACGAAATAAGAACCGAGTACACCAATTTGACTTTTTGTACTTTCACTTAATTTTACACAAGTTCGATCATTTTCCTTAGATGTTCCTTATCAATGACTTATTTTCTTTATAGAAGTGCGATACATAAGTTAAAAAAAAACAAAAAGAATTGTTTTTAACAATTTCTTATTTTTCAAAAACTTTTCAAGAAAACAAAAATTGAGTACGATTTTATCCAAATATTTTTGCTTGCATAAAATAATATAAAATATTATTGAAAATATTGTCCTACGCGATTTTTGGAAATCTCACAACCTTTAAATTCGTATATTCAATACATCTAAAATATCTTCCCCTACATATGGCTTAACCTATATGGGTTCCTGTTAAATATTCATCGATTTTTTTATTAAAATAATTTACAATAATGAATAAAATCGGATCAAATGGCTTTATCGTCAAGTTAATAATGAATCACAAAGAATGTTTGTATATTTTAATACCAAATCCGAGCCACTGTGCAATGTGCGAAAAAAAAACACCTCCAAAATCTTTTGAACGACCTGTAAACCTGGTTTTCATTTTCATTCAATTCAACAACAATCGCAACCAAACATGGGCCTGTCAGCGCAACAACTTTGTACTCCGCACCACACTGGGGCAGCATCATCATCATCAGCGTCTATTTATGAGCCCAGCCAGCTTCAACATGTGGCAAGCAAAGGCAACAACTCTGTTGTGTGTGTGTCTCACTGTATCTGTAATTTGCATTAAGTGGCTGTATCTCTCTTCTGTTTTTTCTTTTTGGCCATGTGACTCTTTGGTGGGGCAACGGGGCGTATGCGAAACAATGCCCATTAATCATTCGCAGCTGCGGTAATGCAAAACTTTAATTATCGTTACAATTTCAACTGACGAAACCAAAACACGAAAGAAAATCCCACTTGGCACTCGCAGTTTGTTTAGTAAGTCGGTTTTTTTTTGGTCTATTTAATTTATTGTACAACTCTGTTGACAGTATTGCTACCGCTGCTGGTGACGCTGAAAATTGGGGCGGTGTGAAGAAGCCGAAATGCAATTAATTTCAAGACTGTGCTCGACTTTCCAACTGTCACCAAAAGAGTTGAAAATTAGCAAATTTCCATTTAATTTTTTCATGAGGCTTTGCTAGACGAATGCATGGCCTTGTCCGGTCGTTGGGCTCTGTGGGTAATCTCATTTGTTTAAACGTGATTTGTTTAGAATTTATATGGGAACACGTATTTCATGTCGTTGTAGTTGGTTAATGATTCGTGATTTATCACTAAAAATGGAAAGTGCCCACAACCCCTATCTTCGAAGACTAAATCAAATGTAGAAAGTTATCAAATATACAAGTGTGTGTGAAGAAGATGCTGCGATTGGGTTTGCCTGAAGATTAAGGGCCGATTTCTTATCTCCTACATAGCACTATCTGTCACATAAACTTACAAATAACAGCGAAAAATGTATGTTTATCTGACACTTGGCAGTTATCGAGAAGATGATGCTGAGAAATTTATTTATGATTGGGTTGGAATGGGGTGTTACATTAAGGTCGTTTCCAATAGCTTGCATGGAAGTGGAAGCAGAACAAGACTGTTAGATTCGAGATTGACTCTAGAAGTGATTGCTGATTAACTACACACAAAAAAAAAACAACGTAAATCCAACTATTTACACTTAGATTCAAATATTTTCACCAATAATATTGCACCACAGTGTGTTTTATTAAATATAAAGTGTGTCAACTTAAAACTTTCATTTAATATGCCCATAGTTGATATAAAGTGTTGTACTGTTATATTTAATGTGGTGGCATATTTAAATAAATGTTTAAGCATATTCACTTAAACTATGATTCATAGTGAAATGCTTACACTGCCATAGTTAATTTAATTATTGCCAACTTTAACTCACACACATTCGCAGTATGTTACGCAAACATACACAAAAAAAAAACTGTACCATTCGGGCTCAACTCAACACCAAACGGGCTCAATAATGGGTTGATCATGGAATGGCATAGAACTGAGCGCCCGAGAGATTTTTTTTTTTCTTATAACTACTTTTTGCGCATATATATTTATATATTATATTTATAATTGTATATTTGGATTCACTTAAGTCTTCTTTAATATGAAGAAATATATTATAAATTAATAAATACTTACTTTAACTTGCCTTGTCTGGGAATCGAACACAGGACCTCGGGGACTGAAGCACGAGAACGTCTGCGTCTCAGCTCACTCGACCACAGCGCGCTTGCCAGACTAGGCGCCCAATGACATACAAGAGCGTTTGCTCCAGACGACAAAAGAGAGAAGCCAAGAGAGCAAATTTGCTATTGCTCTCAGCTTGTTCGCTCTCTCACTCGACATTTAAGCCCGAATCGGATTAAAAACAATCCTAAAAGGGATCAATCACGGATAATCAATCCTAAAAGGGCTTAAAATTTCAATCCTTCCGTCGGGTTCAAATCAAGCTTTTTAGTCTTAAAAATATCCCGGCATTTTTTTTTCTGTTTATGTATGTTTGCATGAGTGCAGGGCACCACTACTTAAAATTTAAGTTATTTAAAAGTTCGATTTAACTATTTCCAGGCAAAGTGTCAAGCACTTCGTTTTAACGTTGTTGAAATTGTACATTAAATTAACATCAAAATCAAATTAAATATTTTTCATATTTAAGTTAACTATATTTCATATTTACCACTGGTTTTTTTCATATCAAGTGGTATATGTTTAATTTTAATATGATTACCTTATACTTTAAGTATGGGCAAATTTAAAATTAAATATGGAAAATATTTGATTTATATATTTTCATAGTACATTTATATTTACTTCAAAAATCTTTGATTTTAAGTTGAATAAAATGTTTAAATTTGATATGAAACATATTTATTTTAATTATGTTTTTTGTAAGTATGTGCATAATAAAAACAAATATGACTCAACATACGATTTAATATGACAAACATTAAATTAAATTTGCGTACATCTTCATTTTAATAAATTTCATATTAAATCTGTAATGCTAATATGTTTTTAGTTAAAATTAAGTCATTTATATTTGAATCTAATATGAAAAATAGCATTTTCAAAATTAATATACTAATATTTAATTATACTATGCACTTTTTTTATCAGTGTAAGAATGCAGTGACTTAATTCAGTAGATTTATGTTCTAAATCAGCATAAATTCATTAGGAATGTCCCAAACCCGTTGTCACGAAAATAAAGAGAAAGTTAAAATATCCACAAATCGCGTCTCTACAAATAATTGCTATCAAAATGGAGAAAAGTTACTTTACAACTGAAAAGTTTCAAAAAGATACTAAAAAGGTGAAAAATCGAATCTAAAAGTTTGGGCAAACAAGCCACTCTATGGAACTCACTGAGACTATTTTAGAATCGTTGAATAATTTTCTTCCTCGATTCTTTTTGCATTAAAAATATTTATATGTAACTGCAAAATGTGCGCATAAATGTAATTTTACGTATACGTAATACAATTTTAAAAAATAATCTGCTTATAGGGTCGGAGTTGTTTGCTTCTATTTTAAGTATAACCTTTTTACCTTCAGTACAGTAAAGTACAGTAAATGAGTTAATATATATTTCTATTTGAGTTTTATTTTTATTTATTTTGTATTATTTTTTAATTCGATATAATAAAATAATAGCAAAATAATAATATAATATCAATGAATAAATAATATTAATTATGAATTTATTTAGTTCTGTAGTCTTGTGGTTTATTTGATTTATAAATATAATTTTGTGAGTGTTTTTGCTTGTAAGAGCCAACTCGCAAACACGCAAATATATTTGCACTCGGGTATTTCCACTTGGTCCCACTGGGCAAATATTTGGTTCAAACCAGTCAATCAAACTGAATTGAATTTCAGTTCCGGTTCTGGTACGTACCAAAACTAATGTTCCGGTAAAAGGTTCTTTTAGCTTCTAGTTTATTTCGGTATTCGTTTCCGTATCGGTATCTTAGTTTTCATTTCGGTATACCGGTACGTACAGGTATGTGCCGGTATAATTTAAATATCCTTTAAACCGAAAATATAATAGATCCAGTAGCAACCTACACAACAGACTGTAGTTAAAAAGAAGAAAAATTTAACATAATAAACTTTACCTCGGAAAACTAATAGCACAGTGCGACACTAAAAAAAACCCATGAACGAGAACAATAAAATGTGAAACTAGAGCCCTCAAAGAGCAACGCCTCATACCCAGTTTTTCCAGTCCACGTCAGGATCGCGTTTAATGGGCACCTTTATACTAGCAACACACAATTACAACATTTTCTGCTTGTTAAAAAAAAAGTGATAGCTAAAATTTTAAAAAATTTACCAAAGATCAAGAGGGTCACTACAAATGTCATAGAAAATTCCCACATCCATTGGGCAAGTGGTTAGTACCCCTCCCGAAGAGGTCAAACTTAGAAACTTGATTATATGAAAAACCACACGATAGAATTGTCTAAGATTTTCAATTAATTAAGATACTGACCAATAAAACGTGTCCCCAAGAGATGGTAACATTCAATAAGAAACCGCGATATTGGCTACCACATTTGACAGTTCCCATGAACAAGTCCATATAGGCAATAAAGTAGAGATAAAAATAGACCGAACTGCATTTTCATTTTTTCTTAATCGAAGTATTCGCGGATTTTATGTTTATTTTTATACAAGCAGCATGCAAGGAACAACTGCAGCTATTAACAGTATTTCCTCTGACTTTAAAATTATAAGTTTATTCATACACGTCAAAAACATCCATAACAATATGAAAATGTATCTGTGGCATTGGAAAATCACACAGCGGATCGCTAATAAATTTAAATTTAATTTAGAGTCAGCAGAATATTGCTTCTAGCTAGACTACTCTACATGCTTTCAGAGCAATTTCTTTCCACTTAGTCTATTTAGTATACCATATAAACTAAAAGGTGAGCGAATCATTAGTAAGGATAAATACGTTTGCGATTACTTAGGGCAAATGTATGTAATTTGAATTAAAATTTCGAGCACAAAGTATGCTATAAAAGAATTTTGGTGAATTTTTCAGAATCTTAGCTCTCACTTTTTTTGAACAAGCAACAAATGTTTTAATTGTGTGTTGCTAGTATAAAAGTTCCCATTAAAAGCGAATCTGACGTGGACTGAAAAAACTGGGTATGAGTCGTTGCTCCCTGAGGACTCTAGTTTCACATTTTATTGGTTATTATTATTAATGGGTTTTACCAAAACTTGGATTTTTTCGCACTGTGTAACTGGAAGAGCAAGGAGAACTTTTGATATCTGATAGAATTTTTAATACACTGTATGAAGATAACTTTGCCGATCACCATTTAACCCTGCTGTTAAGTTAAGCCCATTTGGTCCAATTAAACTAGGCAACATGGTCCAGTTTATAGAAGAAGTGTTGGTGTCAATTTACCAATTTACCATTACATCAGGATTTTTGTCAATTTGAACCTATAGTCGGTAAAAGTGCCTTTTTTGAGCATTTTAAGGCATGTTTTGTGGGCAACCAAAAAATAAATAATAACGGTTCCGGTTACGGTTCTGGTTCTGAGTTTTAATCGGTTCTTTTCGGTATACAGTTCCGGTTTAGGTTCCAGTTTGACACCCTGGTTCAAACAATTGGGACATATATAGAAGCAAAGGTCACTTGACCTAATGTTTGCGAGGAAACTTTTTGGGGTTACCACTTAATTTTAACAAAATAGGCGTATTTGTTAAAATATTTTAGCAAATTATTTGCGTGTGGAACCTTAGCTTAAGCCAGTAAGCTTTTCAAGCTCGTTTGCAAATATGTAGCTAGTGTTCGCCAAATGCTCTTATTCTTATCGGCAGAGTAAATGGGAACGTCTTTGTTAAAAAAAAGTCTTCAGCCCCATTGAAACAAAGTATTTTGAACTCTCTGGGTCATTCGTTTAAGATTTTAACTATTCATAGGCCATTTGCCTATCTTGGCTTTTATTGTTTCTTTAACCAAATATGCACCCACACACTGACACCGTTTTCCAGTGGGCTGCCAAATTGTACAGCATTGAACTATATACGAGAATGCTTCAGAAACATATTAAATGTGTGAAATCATTGTCGCACGATTCAAGCGAAAATGCCAAATGCATAATAATGAGACAAGCTACTCTCCTCCAGGGGAATTTCACAGAAAAAAAAAAACAAATCAGTTGGCAAGAAATCGGGGGCCCCAAAAAAGAACCTGCTGATGATGGTGATGATGATGACAGGGGCCTAATTAGCATTCGAGCATGCGAAAGCTTTTGGCGCAGGCGCAGATCAATCAATCGCTATCGATAGCGACATAATTTAACTGCGTGATTTTCACATTGAAAATGTCACCGACTATTTAACAATGACGTGTTTGTCCACTTTAGCATTTGCACAATATTTATGTATGACCAAAATTAAAAAAAACTGCTGATGCGAAATGCTGGAATATAGAGAAAGAAAGAGAGAGAGAGATGGCCAATGCACAAAGTTCAATGGCTGGTGCGACAAATGCATTCGCCATGTAATTCACAAAAGGCATCTGAAGTTGGGCCACGTGAGTAAGCGGATTTTCATGCAGCAGTTGAGATACTGGTTTTGACCAGCATGGACCATTACGCTTTCTTAAACGTGAATGAGTCACAGGAATGTCCGCGTTATGTTAAGAGCTAATTTCGTGAATTTAAATAGCAACAAATTGAGTCAAGCCTGTCAGCAACTGCAAACTATAATTATGTGTATCTTTCAGATACAAAATTGCAATTACATATTGGGCCGACACCCACGCAACCCAATTTGTTTGGTGGGCGAACGAACACAAATTATATGGCCAGCACTTAAACAATAATAATTATAATTGTTATGCAAATTTTAGAGGTAAAGAAGCTGCGAGAAAAACAAAAACTATCGTCAACTTGTTTGTCTGAGATCATTAAAATGAAAATGGAAAGTGCTGAAGTTGCCGCTTGTCCATTTTGCACATGCAGCATAACTAAGTATATAGTTATTATGGTGATTAAGTATTTTTAACGACAAAATCAAAAACGGAAGCATTGGCCATGTATGTTTATAACAGAATTACATTTGGCATTATACAAGTACGCGATGGTGGTCAGTGCAGACCCAAATGCATGCAAACGTACGTACATTCATATTTGTTGTAAAGTTGAACGTGTTTTTAATGAGGCCGGAAGAAACTGTTGTGTGTAATTGCGGCAATCGAGCCAGTTAAGCAAATATGTCTCAAGTTGAGAAATACAATATTAATCCCATCCACTTTCAATAGACCCCCGGACCCAACCTTTATTTGTTTTTTGCAGCTTTCTAACTAAACGACAGGCCAACACGCAAATGGCCAAAGAAGGGCGTAAAGAAACCAAGTTAAACAAATAAAAAATACAATAAAAATGTCTAAATAAATGAAACAGCAAGATCATAAGATGCGTATTACGAGTTGAGCTCAAGAAAAGAAGCGAGTCTACAAAACAAATACAATTCGCATGAATCAGAGATAAAGCAAAAACAGAGAGAAAGAGCAGCGGGAGGAGAGATTTTGTTTATACACAGGGAAAAAAATAACAACATACAAATAAGTTAAGTCCAAAGTGCGTTAAGAACTTGTTGAGTTTCTAAGATTTTACTTTTAACTATAAGAAAAATTCCACACAGAACCCGAGGCGCTCAAAACAAAAAAACTCGTAATAAAGAATAAAATTATTGTTTTTGATGTACAAAAGGTGGCATGATATAAGACCCACGGACATAAAGCTCATTTAAAAAATTTCGATAACAAATTTGAAAGATAACTCTAAACTTTACTGGGACTTATGTCTGGACATAAAGCCCATAAGCGTAAAGTCCGTACTCGAATTTAAATTTTTTACAACAAAATACAACAATTGACAATATAACAAATCCTTTGCCCTTTTAATTAAATTATCATTGAGTGATATTATATATTAATAAAATTCTTAAAAAGAATACCCGTTAATAAAAAAAATAAAAAATAATGTATTGCATATGCAGGAAATATTTGTGAAACTGTATATGAAATGACCCTAAATGCACTGATTTTAAATCAAATGCACCATGGAAAAAATACCGATAAAATCGAGCGTGAAGAAAAGTCCTAAAATATAACTCTGGCCAAATTCCTAAAAAAAATATATATGACCGCACATATAGGGTGTATGCTTGGAAGTCGTTTTTGTTTAGATTTGAGGCTTTAGAGTGAAATAATGTTGACACATTTCTCATTCAAAATAATGTACATCGATAATCAATTCTTAATTCAATCTTTCTGGCAGTATAAGAATCTCACTCAAAAACAAAATGGCGATCCAAAAGGCAGCATAAATATCTTACTTTTATACCCAATCCGTTCTTATGGTTCTTGAAAAATGAACGACTCTCTTTAACACTGAACTTAGGAACGATATGTTAACTTGGTACGGTGGTGGAACCTGTTATATTCAAAAACGTGTAAGAGGAGGGTCCAGGTTCAAATCCCAAAAAAAAAAAAAAAACGTTAACATTAGAAAACTTGCTTACTTGAAGCATTTGATTTAGATTATTGGGGTTTATAAGTGAAGAAATGGTGGGAGTTGGTCAGAAATAAAGTTTTTTACGTTCCAATAATAAGACCGGATGGTTCTTAATAAAAGATTAAACGGATTTACCCTACTATTGAGAACGATAAACACGGTTTTCGGTACATTTATAAGGGATTTTTTTTCTTAGTGTAGGCCGCTGGTAAACAATAACTATATATAGGCAGGAAATATTTGTGAAACTGTATATGAAATGACCCTAAATGTACTGAATTTAAATCAAATGCACCATGGATAAAATACCGATAAAATCGAGCGTGAAGACAAATTCTTAAATATAACTTTGGCTATGGCCTAAAAAATATATATGCACTCACATATAGGGTGTATTCTTGAAAAATCGTTTTTTATATTCTTTCTGGCAGTATAAGAATCACCTTTGATATAACTGCTTATCTTAGAGGCGATTCAACAATTGATATAATTTTTGACTTCAGCAAATGATATTGTAGAATGCGCTGAACAGCCAGAAAACAGTGATAATCTAAAGGAGTAATATTGGGCAAATATGTCGGCCCATTTCAAAATTTCCGATTGGTTTTGAACGATCCTAGAATGTGGCCAGGCATTGTCATGCATACTGTGATTGTTCATGTTTAAATTCATGACTTTAACGCCCCAAATATTGTTCGTATTGCTGCACTGTAGTGGGTTCATTGTGTGCTATCAGCTCATATTGGACTGTGCCACCATGATCCCACCAGTTCATAGACGTTACTCTACTTCGTCGATTTGACCACTTTTCGACGTTTGGCTTCGAATTTTAGCGGTCATTTCAGATGTTTTCAGTTCGCAAAATAATTTTCTATTTTTTGGTAAGGGATTTTTAAATATTTTTAGCTGTGTAATGACATTGAATTTAAGTATCCAAATGGGCTTAAAGTCTGAACAAATCTGGGCATTATGTTCAAAACCTTAATGGACTTATAGCACAAATCAAATCTGAGTGATATTTCAGAGTACTCTTCAGTTGATTTTGATATGGGCTTTATGTCATGTCACCTTTTCTAAAATTATACTAAAGCAAAGTTTAAAATTTCAGAAGAAAATATAGAGGTCTATTTCCGATTCCCTGATTTATCAAAATATTCAAAATATTTAGTTATACACATAAGTATATATATATGAATCGTTTAAGGAATATTGCATTAACTGCTTTAACTTTACCATTTTTCTTCTTTATTAGTTTCTAAACTATCGGCACTAAATACTGGGATGTAATAAAAATATTGTTTTTTTTAAAGATCTTCTTCTGTATCTATCTGATCAGTTGTGCGAGAACGTAGGGCTTAAAATAAGAAAGATTTTATTGAGACAGAACGCTGACGCGGAACGCGTTCAACAACCATCCGGTCTTATTATTGAAAAGGAAACAAATTTATTACGAGTCATATTTTGTTAGAAAAAAATCCGGAAAATCTGTCTTTTTTTTTTGCTACACTCAGAGAAAAAATCGAGCAGATCGTGCTTGATATCACGTTTGTGTAAGTTCGGCGACAGAATTTTCTTGGATTCAGAAAATACGAATCAAGCATGATTTTCGCCCGATTTTTTCTCTCACCTGCCACCAAACACACAAAGTTTTCTCGTTTCAAGCAGATTTCTTCTTGAAAATTCAAGACGAAAAAACTAAATTGAAGCCGATTTCGAATCGTGCTAGATTTCTCTGTGTAGGCACAATAGACTTCCCCCTTAACGTTTTTGTTTGAACATTGCTTCTTTGTAGTGAACAAAAATGATGTGCTCACTAAAATACGAATGCTTTTAGATTGATAATTACTGACCTTTCCAAACTTAATCCGAACCTCAACTCCTCCTTTCGAAAAAAGGTTGGCTCAAAAAATTACCTTAAATCATGTTCGTTGGGAACATAAATATCATTCCCTACAATTCCGCCATTAAAATATCGGTCGGTGCATCACCAAGTAAAGATGCGTTTAGAAAATTATATTTTAATTTGTCATAATTTTGTTTCACATTTTAGTGATTATATACAGCAAGTTGTAAAATGGTATAAGATTTCTTGTTGCTTTAAAAGTAAAAGGTTAATACCTTTCCCGTTTCGTTCACGAGGCACTTTAAGTAGCCGTTGAAGTTATCAAAAACTCAGTGGATTAGTAGACAATGTATAAAGACATGGATAATTGATTGTGACATCTAAAATTTACCAAAAATTGCGGAGAAACTTGAACAACAATCCAATACATGGAGTAATCAACCACGGTGTGGCGGCCGATCTTCTCGATTGCCATAGTTTTAGTATGCAGCTTACACTTTATGGGGAAGGTTGCCTCCAAGCATCTCGTCAGCTTGGTAACTGTCTAGGCGGACATGCATACGAAATTTGTGAGCTGCTCTTCGCTCTGGCGCTCTTAGCAAAAGTTCTCAAATAACAACGGAGAGCGGGCGTCTCACCATGTACGATTCTACCATGATCCAATTTGCAATGAACTAGTTCTGGTAAAATGTTCATTTCAATGAACATGCATACATTTTTCTTTTCAAGCTGAATCAACTTACTCATATTGCTTAGTTGTAGTTGTTCAGCTATTCAGTTGTGTTAGTTAGTTAACGACAAAAATAATAAATATCAAGTAGTCGTCGAAATAAAAACTTCAAAATCCCGGAATAACCCCCGAAATTTTATGGGTAGTCGTACCTCCTGCGTACACTATTGCCAAGCATAGAGTCACTGAATCGAAAAGAACAGTCATTGAGTAAAAAATAACTGAACTGACTCAAGGAACAACTGAGTGAACAGTCACTGAACAATGAGTCACTAAGCAATGCCACTAAACTTGAAGAAGAAAATTTTCACATGTTCAAATAATCGCAACCGAAATAATCTCAAACTAAAAGCTTAAGCATTTGAGCAAACTTTGTTGATTTATGCTCAGTAGAAGTGATACAAATTTGACGATTCTAGTTGCTTTAAAATGGGTTACTTATCCATTTTGGGTACTAAATAGGTCACCAGGTTCTGAACAAATTTCAAGTTTAATTTTAATTGAAATACGTTAAATTTAAGTAAAGAATAAACATATTTGTTTGCTTAATTTTCAGTGTACTTATTATTACAGTTTCCAAGAAAAATTTCTGATAAGGTCGAAGGCTTAGTAATTCTTTTTATCAACCCCTTTAATGCACAAAAGAATCTTTTTTTTTTTCAATATTGTTGTTATGTGAGCTGAATAATGCATACAATAAAATGAAAACAAAATTTGTTATCAGTTTTGTTTTTATTAATGGCGACTCACATTTTGGCGCTTGTTGTTGGCTGCTGACAATATAATCCCATATCCAAAGAAATGTCAAATTTATGCAGTTTTAAATCAATCAACACTATACACAAAATTTAGATGTTAATAAACCATTATATAAGCACACAAATGTGTGATTATTGTTTGGGTTTTCATATTTAAATTTGAATTTTAACGCTTTGATATGCGAATTATGTTACACTTTCTCAGGCCGGTAGAGCGGCCTTAGCCGCACACACTTAACACTTGCCACATTCTGTGGCGCCTCGCTACACTTTTACTTTTTTTTTGGTTAAGCAAACACAAACACTCGCACACAATTTAATTGCTAATGCGGCGATCAATCACAACAAATCAGCAAGCGCATTGCACAATGCCAATTGATTTCGATAACAATTAACACAGAAATCAGTAAACCGAAGCGCAGTAAATGGATCTTTTCTTATATATGAACGCGTTCGCGGGCACTGGAAGACTGAGACAGCTGGAGCTGGAGCTGATCGCGCACGAAACCACAACCACAACAATGACGCTATCGATACCGAACACGAAGCTTTGGAGCTTTGGCCGATCTGAAGGGGTCAGAGCATACGACACGAATGCCCCGAGACAAATTATGGGAATGAAGAATGAGCAGGGTGGAGCTTTTTTTTAGGGCTGTTAACCCAACAAAGCGATAAACGACAACTGTCCCAATTTCGGTGTTTTATTTGTTTTTGTTTTGGCAAGAGTAAACAAATAATCAAGAATTCAAAACACGTTAAATATTGGCTGCAGACTTTCAAGAGGCTGAGAGCCGGGCCCAGACTCAGACTCGGTCTGTTATCGCCTACGGGCAAAAACAGCAAAACCGTCGCATTAGAAAGTAAAGTAAAATGATTCCAAGTTCGAAGATGTTCAATGAAATTGCCCATGTGTGTGTGCGTGTGAGCGTGTGTGTGTAAATTGACCAAAAGTGAGCGTTTTACTTGCCCAATTGGTGTTGTCCAAGTTGTCAGACAGGAAGATCTAATGTGAAAGTGCTCATAGAATGGCAGTGAAAATGCCTCGTCTTCAAACTTCCTGTTGAAAATTGAAAATCTAGTCACATCATTGACTGGCAGGCGAGTTGTCTGCAAAAAGAAATACAAATTAGTAAGTCGATAAACTTGTTTTCGCCATGGCCAAATAGAGAAGAAGCTGAGGCTCAAGTTGTAAAAGAATTTGCAATTTCTTGGCAACTAAACAAATAGATGCGTATTTCATGCTAGGGCAAAATAAAGAATTTCCTTTGATTTGATGAACCTGAAAGTATGCTACACAAATAAATTATGATGTGACAGTAGATTCTTTTTCTCAATATTCAGTTGAAATTTGAATGCTATATGTATTTGGAACATAACTAAAGTAAGATAAAAGTCACCGAACTATGTGTGCAACCTTGTTTATACAACTTCAAATAGTACAATGCCTAAATGGGAAAAAACCGGACTCCACTTGCAAATTTTCTAAAATTAAAGGCGGCAGATCATTGCTGTGGACTTCTAACCTGATACTACAAACTTCGAAATTGTAAAATACAGTTTAAGAACACATAAGGCTGACGGCAATTTGCCATAGCCCTACAAATACTTTACTTTAAAAGTAAAAAATATTTACACTATTTTTAGATATTTTGTATAGTAGTTGAATTCTTGTGTGTTGTATATTTAGTGCCTAAATTTCACTAGTTTACAAAAAAAAATAAATAAATATCCATTGAAGCTGTTATTTTTTTCTTATGTTCTTTGGAACGCTGAACTCAAAAATGGAATTCCCAAATTTTTGTATAGATACATTTTTGAGTTAGAATTTTTTTTAGTTTTTTCGGTAGGTACCCTTACATTTTTTGACATATCTCAAGATTGAAACTTTAGATGTCGCCAAGCAAGGTATTAATCGAAAGGGTATGCATAATCGAAAGCATATGGACGTTATAGGAACGATCGCTTCCAAAACTAGTAATAATAAAAAAACTATTTGGTTTTTTATGGAAAGGTCTTCTTGGACGTCCAATTTTGGCGCACTTTGTCGAGCACTGCTGGCCGTATGTCATAAATAACACGAACAAACCTGGCCTCCAAGGCGTCAATTGTTGCTGCTATATCAAGGGCTTGATGGGTTCAGAAAATTGATTTTTTTATTTTACATAAATTGTTTGCTTAATGTAGAGGTAAAGTGATTTTTCAAACCCGTTAAGCCAAAAATGAGCCCCATCGCTGAACACAATTTGTCGAAAAAAAAAAAGTTTCAGTTTCCAGCTGTAAATAAAATTGGCCGTTACAACCCCAATGGGCCAAGTCGAGCGCTTCTCTCCATCAATTGGCTCGTGTGTGTGTCTTTTAGTTTTCGCTCAAGAGTAAGGAACCTGCAGTTTACGGCCGAATTCGAAAGGCAAAGTTTTTGAGAAGCTTTTTCATGGCTACATACTTTACAACTGGCGCCAGCAGCTGTAAATGTGACCTGAAAGAGCTTTACAAAAAATTGTTTAATTAGATGTTCCGAGACGCGTTTGAACCCACATCCTTCCGCACAGAAGGGGCACACGTTAGGCCACACAACTTTTCAACTGTAAATTTTGATAATTCCGAAGCCTTTTTTTTGGCGTGAGTCTATTCATAAGGATTTGCCGGAGTATACTGAAACAAATATGTGTTATCACTCACAAAGTATCATAATGTGACCAATACTCTAAATGACAAGACTTGTCTTGCTGTATTGGGAAATAAAATAATATAATAAATAATAAAAAGAAATGTACATCTAAATTTAATTTTTTGTTATTTTTTACAATTTCAAGCAGGGACCGAACAAAAGCGCTATGAAATAGAAAATCTATAATTGTAGTAAATTAGAGGACATTTAAATCTATTTATTCAGATTTCACAAGAATCAGAAAAATAAAAATTTGTTTTCGGAACTTGAATTGTTATACAAAGTAGGCGAAGGTTTTTCAAGGGGCGTGATATAAAAGCCTTCGATGTTTCGACCATTTTGTTTTTAAATAACGGTTACTTTCGGTCCCTGATTTCAAGTTCTATCGGGCTTTTTAAAAACACCCTTTATAAATTAAAGAAACTACAAGGGTATATTAACATCGACATAAGACTGCCTTTTCTTATTCTATTTGGAATCAAACCCATTTTTGTAAACAAATATTTTCTGAACTATTCAAAAAAGTCCTGAACCAGCGTTCGAACCTGAACCCAGGTTCACCGACCATCTGAACCTGCTTCGTTAACCTGTACCCAAAAAGATTTGTGGGTTCGAACCGCAGGGAACCTATTTTCAATTTCAAAAGGTTTTAGCCCTGGTTAAAACGCTAAAAAGAGAAAATTTCTATTTTATTATGCTGGGCAAAGATGTTGAAAAATAAAGAATTTGTTGGTAATCAGATTTTTAAGATCCTTGGCCTTAGATCTGTAAAGAGAAAGGCAAAGTCAGACTATGATTTATGATCAATATCGAAATGAATCCACCTTCTTCGATGTCTGCTCCAAATGAAGTTATTTGAAAACATCCGTTGTATCTTTGAGTGTTCGATAGAAAATGTGCTAACACTAGACATGTGCAGTAGTATATTCAGTTCAGTTCATTTTCCAAAGTTGCTCATCTCAACCTCCCGTAAAAGAAGATTTCCATTGTAGTTCCTGAATTATGTAAAACATTAACAACATTTCATTTGACATATTCATTTGTATATTTTATTCATATATATATATTTTTTTCCGCTTTTTACATGTCTCTGTCATACAATTCTTTTCCTTCACGTAGAACATTGGCGAACTGTGACATTAGTTAATTTTCAATTAAACATGCTACTTACTTACTTGGTGCAAAGTTGTGGATTTTATCAATTAGAAACATTAAAATGTTAGTAAGAGTTAAAGTTAAGTTTTGACAACGTCATACACACACATACTCTCTCATTTGTATGCAATTATTAGTAAAATAGTTTTTTTGTTTTCCAAGGTTGTATCACTCTACGGTCAATATCATATATTGGTGCGAGAAAAGTGCATAGATTGTATATATATATATTTATTTATATTTATTTTACCAGGCCTTTAACTTGTTTACTTTTCTTGGAGAAACAATATTCATTACAAGGCAAAAATCAAAAAATTTGTGGCATAAAAAAGTGTTTGTTTTTTTTTAATACTAAGTACAAATTTGTCAGGATTAAAGCATTCCAGTTCCATTTGGTTGTTGATATACGAGATGCCAAGAGAAAAGTATAGTAAAAAACAATCATTCACTACATCCCTGATAATGTTTCGCTTCCAAACTAAAGCACAGCTTTATTTCATTCTTGTATATATTTCTATAATTATATTTGTGTTTTGTTTGGTTTTTATTTAAACAAATTATTAGTTGACTTAAGAAAACGAAAACACGACAACTGCGGATAATATGCAAAATTTTCCTTTATACGGTTTGAGATAGTTTTAGTTATCATATAATACAATAAAATAAATATTAAACATAAAAGTAAAATAAAATTAGCAAGGGATTTATTATTCATTCATTATTTTGAAAATCTATTTTCATTACGCTCATTCTATATATGTGTGTTTAATTTATTTACTAGATGCTGCTCCTTAGTTTGCATTTAAAGATTTGCTGTGAGTTTTTTTTGTTTGTTGTTTGCTGGCTAAACACTAAACATTTCGTGTTTTGTAATTTTACTAAACTAATATTTAACATTTTCATTACTTTTCACACAATGCACTTAACAAATTTCGTATCAAAGAGTCTGCATACGTTTTCATTACAAAATATAATCGTAATTTAATATTCAACTTTATCAATCAATCAATCAATCCAATCCACCTTAGGTTGAAATCGCATCGTTAAGCAAGGCATTCAGCTCCCGAGTGTGCTGAGCCTTGGATCCGGTGGCGGTGGAGGCACTGCTAGCACGACCAGCATAGCTGTGGAAAGGTCAAAGGTGAAGATAATTAGTTTTAAAGGTAATTAAAAGAAGCAGTTGAGAGTGAGTACACATAACATTTTATAGATTTCCTCTTAAGGTTAGCTAACGTGCATTAATTTTGATATTTTTTAGCACAGTTTTGGTTTTTTGTTTTTAAATATGGTCTATGAAATGAAAGAGCGTTAGGGAGCAAGCGAAATATATTAGAAATATAACTAAATGATACGATACAAAAATTGGTCAATGTCGAGTAATCCCATAATATTAACATAGACGGATCAAAAGAAAAAACACCAAGATCAAATACTGCAAGCATTCAGCAGAATTGCTTGATGATATATATTTGTGGGGTTTTTAAAGAAAATGTGGCCTACTTATCTAGTAAGTTCTCTTAAGACTATTTCTTTAATGGCTCAGAGCCAAATTTTAGTTCTTACTATTTTCTGACGCCTTAAGGGGGTCTTCTACCTTTGACGAGTGTTTTATGAGTGTTTTTTAAAAAATTCTGGAGGATAAACCATAAGAGTTTTTTTCAATTTGGTTTTTTGTTTTGTATTATTAATTAATTAAATAGAAAAATAAAAAAAAATGTTGGGATTCCGAGGGCTGTTCAAAAGTTATCGGCCTGCCAATTAAGGCCTCAAAAAAAAAGTTACAGGTGGTGGCTGTTCCGGGACTCCAGGTATCGGAATTGAAAACGGTAAATGAGGTTAGATCAGATTGTGATTCGGCCGTACCCAATCATAAAAAAATTTTGTTTGAAAAATTTACAAACTTTTAAAAAAAATTTTGATTTTCGACGTTTTTTTTGTTGTTTAGTGTAAAAAATAGTAAAAAAATTTTTATCTTCATATTGAGGTACGCCAGAATACTCAATTCTGCGTCGGAACATGGCTGTCAAAATCGGTGTGTAGAACTGGCCCAATCATGGCTACCAGGTCAAAAAACGTGGTTTCGAGAAAAACGCGGTTAAAGTTTTGAGCAACGCTGAAAATACGAACGTTAGCAAGAACATTGCTCCACGAAAATGGATATATCTGCTAAATTATTTCAAATATTTGAAAATGGTTTAAAGGGGATGAAAGGGGGATGTCCAAGCTATAATAATAAGGCAAAACAAAAAAATTGAAAAAAAATATTTTCAAAGGTAGAATACCCCCTTAATAGTAAAAGTTTGATTTATGAAAAGTATTTTCAGATATCGCGCGTGCACGTGCGTTTTAGGTTTAGGGCCCATAACCACGAACACGGTCTAATACGACCTAACACATCAAAACACGACGAACACGAAAAAACAAGACTAACAAGCCGACACTACTCGATTTAACAGTATGAAAAAATACTAAGTTAATAAGTCAAGCGGACAAAATATACTGTATAAATATCTACATTTTTCCTTTATCGGCTATTGGTCACACTTATTTAAAGTCGACTCGTATAAACAAAATTAAAAACGAAATTCAGAGGGCGATTCATTGGAATTTTTTTCACTATTTATGAAGTCGTGCGAGTCGTGTTTACGAAATTTGTTTGAAATATGCTATTCGTCGCGTTCAAGATATTCGTCACGCGCCCATCTCTAATATAGAGATTCTTAGCCAGTAATAATATATCGTCGGCATACATTAAAGTTTTTTATGTTTTCTCCAACAAACCTAGTCTTTGAGGAAGGGACCGATATTGTTGCCATATTAAACCGTTACCATATTATCGGAGTACCTTCTTTAAAGTAGGAATGATGTCGGAAATAATATCACTGGGATCTTTTACTTAATCCAATATTTTTTATTGTGATTATTTTTCTTTTAGCGTTTGGTCACACTTTTGCGATTGACTATTTCTGAAGCTCATTCTAGGCTCTCAAATGTTTTAAAGTAGTTTTATTTAAGATGATGCTCATATCTGGAATATCTTATTACACCAGGAACCTATGTGTCATCGAAGAGCTTGACTTCGGCAATTAATAGTGGTTTCCGACAACAAAAGCCGAATGATAAATGATAGATCAACTCGAAACTTTATCCCTTTACATTTGAAACGATGTAGAAGAAACTATGCTGATTATAACATGAGATTTATTTATTTATTTATCATCAGATCGGAGATGTCCTTATTCGCTTTAAAAAACTCTTTTTTAACATATTTAATTTTACTTAGATGATTTAATCCTTTTTAATATCGAAAAAGTATTTGTTTGCTATTTTTGCCAGGGATTTCTTGGCGTACGTTGGCGACTGCGCTTCTAGTTCGATTGGGCGGGAGGTGGGCTGTTATTTTGTCTATTTTTCGGCTTGTTGCGACTAGCACATAACTCACACGTCTTCATAAAATCTCTGTCTAACAATTAATTAGAAAACAAAAGTTAAAGGTTTCTTGGATTTACATGAACAAGTTTATATTTTAAGTTTCATCTTCAGCATCTTGTTTCTATATAAATTATTTAAAAAGTTCCCACAACTTCTATTGTTATAAATAAAAAGAAATACTTATATTTTGTTAAACTTATAAAAATACCTTTTGTCCTGTTCCGAATCGATTTGTGTCTAAACGATTCTATTGCGTAGATATACTTATCATATACTTCTAATATGAAAGTTCAACTCGAAATAGAAACGTTTACATGAAAATCGATTCGGAATTCGGCACAGGGCTGATCAAACCTTTTAATACCTTGTACCCTAGGAAATTTTTTTTTTTTCAACAAAATATCATTATCGAAATGATACCTTTTTAATATCGATATAGATATTTTTCAAATATCCGACATTCCTTTTTCGAAGGGTGTTCAGTATTTCAAATGACATTCCTAAAGAATGTAGTTTTGTGCGAAAGATTTGTCTGATAGGGTTAAGCTGATCAAATGGCTCTGCTGAATGCTTCCATTCATACATATATAATCGTTTGTGCAAATGGATAAAATAAAGCTTAAATCTATTTATGAAAAAATCCTAAAGTGGTTCTATAAAGTTTCTTAAAGTTTTCAAAAATATTTGTGGATTATCCAAGGATATACAGCAAATTGCTAAGATGGAATGGATGGGCAGTTTTCGGCGACAAAGTTCTCTAGCGTAAAAGTGTGTGTAAAAGATGTATGTTTGATTTGTGTAAAAAAAAACAATTTTAACAAACATTTAACAAATGAGGGAGCGATATTCGGTTAGATTGGTAGTAAGTTAAGCCGCTTATCAACGGCTGGGGGACGGCCAAAAAACAAATCAAATCAAAAAGGCAAACAGAACACGCGTGCTTCGAAACAAAATCGAATCTTTGGACACAGAGAAATGTGCAATAGTTGGTTTTAAGAAAACAAATTAGATAGTTAAACAGTATTAGTGTATAAATAGTTAACATTCATGCCATCATATCGCGCAGGGAAACTTAAATAGAATCGCAATTGAAAAGATAAGAATCCAGAGAGAGAGAAATGAAAAGTTTAACGAATTTACAATATTAATTTAGTTGGAATTGTTGCTCTCTTGTTGTTGGTAAGAGAGGAGTTATTTTGTTGTTGTTGCAGATAGTAGAGATAATAGTAGATATAGTAGAGGTAGTTAAGATAGTTTCACGCGCTTAATGGTGGCTGGCCCTCTCACCTAATTTTGCGTCCGGTTTTTGATCTACGTACACCCGGTGCGGCGGCATTGCCCGCTGGCCTATTGAAATCGTGGCTTACGTTCTTTAAATCGAAATGCTTGGCGGCATTGAAGTCACCAGTGGCACCGCCGGCCTGAGACTCACTTTTCGTCGATGCGAACATGCGACTTAGCCAGGGTTTCGAGTTTGAATCGGTATCGGATTCGTTATTAGTAATATCAGTAGTAGAAGTGGTAGTAGTAATATTGGTTGAGGATTGTTCATCGCTTTGGCTGTAACAATAACACATACACAGAGAGAGAGAGAGAGAGAGAAAGAGAGAGGATATGTTTTGTTTTTCTTTTCGTTTTGCAGGATATAACGGATTTGTTTATAGATTTTTGTTTTTTTGCCAATTGATCAGTCGAATTATATATATATATATATATATAGTGTACATATACACAGGGAAAAGGGATAAGGAATACTCTAGGAAAACTTAACGAAAATCATAAAGTAAAAAGCCATGCCAAGTCAAAAAATGATCATGAAATGTGAAGCCAATTTGCTGATGAAAACGCTTGGAGAATTTTCAAATGATATCAAAATTTTGAATGTGATGAATATTCTTATAAAATTGTGGACATGCTCATCCAAAATAAAGAAACGAGCATCTGCTTGGGTGATTTGTGTACGAAATGTTGTATCACTTGTAAAGTTCTAAAGCTAAAAAAGTACTAAAGAGAGGCCGCAGCTACATGAGATAAAGAGAGAGGAAATTATAGTCGTGAAAGAGAGCATAGATATTAGTAACAGCTGGTGAGAGATTAGCAAAAGAGAAATGCAAGGTGCCATGAGATTGCAGTAGAGAAAAAAAAATGAATTCAAATATGAAGGGTTAAAGCAAAAATAATGGAATAAGAGAAAGACAACTAAGAAAAGTGCCCTTGCCCAGCGGCGCATAGCTTAGTGAAGTCTGCCTACAAACTAGTGAAAAGTTATTCAATAAATGTGATTTTTTCTGAATTTTTTATAAAATTTTTATCTTAAAATCTTGGGGAAAATTTAAAAAAATAATCTTTGTGGTCAGTTTGTATTCGGGATCATAGAAATATTTTATTTATTAGGCGTCAAACAAGATATCGTTCGATAAAATTTAAAGATAAAAGACCAAGACATAGTCTTCATGTACCGTAGAAATTTATTTTTCAAATTATTTGCCTTATTTTGGACTCTCAAAGACTTCAGTCTTAGTATAGTATAGCTGATTACCATGCTTAAGGTTTGATGACGTCAGATACTATAAATAAATGATGATGAAACACATGCACAAACATTAGGCTTATGCACTTCCTTAAGGAGGAAATAGCTTGGTTGCTTACGCACACATTCTCAAATTAGAAGATTGTAAATAAACCCACACGGGAGCTTGCTCGTAAGTAAGGAGACAATTGGTTGGAGTTACAGACTGATTCGAGATAACCATAAATCTCATCAGACTCCTTCTTGTCTGTGTGGTTGTGTTATTTAAATCAAACGTTCTATTTATGTCCCACAGTTGGCCGAATAAGCACTTGAGAACTCCAAGGTGTTCACAAAGTGTTCAAACCCAACCCCTAGAGATTAGCAAAAGCTGAATTGCACGCCTAACAACCTTCCGACGTGGTGTATCCGCAGTTTAATGAGTTACTCTGTATGCAGAACTAAATTTTTCAGTCATTTACACTACACATGGTCTGAGATAGGGTCCATGTCAAATGGGAAGATGTTTTGTTTTTTATAGATTTGAACTCAAAATTATTGAAAATAATTTTTCGATATTTTTTATACATATATTTTATATATTTCAGTTTAGAAGTTTGGCCATTATTTGCCTGTGTTTTCACCTATTTTGCTATAACATATGTAATCCTCTAACGATTTGGAAATTTATAATTAATTAATTTATGAAATTTCTGCTAATAAGTAGGCAAATAAAAAATTCTTTGACAGTTTTTTGAAGTTATTTCACTTCGAATATGGTTTTTTAAGGTTTCTCACATAATTTTTAACTAATTAAAAGTTGGTTATCCCCCTCCAATAACATAATAACATTAGTTAGGCGTCAAACAAGCTATAATTCGTTAAAATCTGTTAATAAATGGCCAAGATATAGACATTTAAGAAAGCCTGGGCTGGCTTTTCTGTGTGTTCTGTTAAGCTGCCCTTAAAAAAACGTTCTGTAATATAGTCTGCGGGCCCAAGCAATCTCTTACAATATATTTTGATAAATATTTGTTGAAAATGCTAGACCACTAAATAATTTAAATAAACAATCGAAGAAGAAAATAAACCACTTTTATTTCATGGATGGATCACAGAGTTCTTAAACCACGGGTTCGGTTTACAAAAAGGATTTTGGAGCTAATCAAACCGCGGTTTCGGTTTGGTTCAGTGTTAAACGACCAGTTCCGAATATTCAAAAACAGCACTGTTCCAAATTCCGCTTCGATTTTCGAGTAAAATTTACATATTTTAAGTTAAAAGTGTTTGTATCACCGATATTTCAACTAAAGCGATATGATCTACATATTTCGTTAAGTTGATATTAGTTTATTTTAGCCTAAAGGTAGGCGCTTTACGTTAACAATCTTGTCGATGCAATAAACAGAACCAAACCGATTCCTTTTGCGTTTTTCGGTTCGGTTCAGCATTTTTAAAGAGATAACGGTTTGGTTTACGTGCATGAAATAGCGGTTCGGTTTGGGTCGGCTTAGAACCGGTTTGCATCCCTGCTAAATATCGAAGCGATAAACTTAAGTTATAAAGCAGGGCTGTCCACTGAATGCGTACAACAACAAGAAGCTCTACGTTGATTTGCACTCGCCAACAAACTTACTGTTGAGTACGGGAAGCCAAAGGCCAAAGAAGAGAGGGATAAGAAAAAAGACACATGTTTTTGCTTTCGCGTATGTCGCGAGCTCAGACTGTGAATTTGTAGGCTCGCCACTATTCTCGCGAGGCAATCATCAACAAAAGAGGCTCGCAAATATATATGGGGTGTGGGAAAAAGTTCGTGTGGTTTTTTTTTTTAGAAAAATTCAACTGGTTTTCTTATAGTGTGAAAATGGATTTATTTAAACCAAAGATGCGCCATTATTATCGACAATTCATCGGTGAAGAACTTCTGGTTTTTGGTAAAAAAACTGAATTAAGTGGGTTTCATAGGCTTTTTTGAAACCAGCTTAATTCCATTAAGAGAGTTCTGCCGAGATCGAAACAAATGATAGTCAGAGGGGGCTATGTCTGGACTAAACGATGGATGCATCAAAACTTCCAAACCAACGGGTCATCAAAGAAGTGTGTGGTCGGGCGTTGTCATGATGGAAGACAACACATTTCTATTAATCAATTCGGGCCGTTTTCTTTTAATTGCCTGCCGTAATCTCTCTAGTTGTCCACAGTTGAGTGAAGAAGCAATCGTCTGACCAACTCATGGCGAACAATTCCCTTTTAGTCCCACCATACTAGCGGGAAAACGGCACGAACTATTTGCTGGGCACCACTGATATAAAGTGATTGAAACTTATTTGAAGGCCTATTTATAAGCTGAGATTCCGTCTATACATTTTCCAAATAGTTTAAAGTTTTTTACGGCAAATCACTCAAAAAAGACTAGACTTTTTAAGCTAGATTTAGAAAAATCTTCAAAAACTAATTTTCAACGCAGAAAATTTTTTAAAAATTGCCTTCTGCAAAGTTTATAGCTCACTTATTACACCGATTGCCCGGCTGAATTTCAGCATCAGTTTTGGGTCTATGTTTCTGGGATCTTTGCGCAATCTATTTTTAACGGATCGCTCAAATTGACCGCAAAAAGGAGAGAAAATATTTTAACGATCTTAAAACCTATAAACCAAGTTTCGAACCAAAGAGCCTAACAAGAAAACAAACTGCATTCTAGAAAACATATCCATTCTTCTCTTAGAAGATTCGACCAACAAACAGATCGTCCTAACAACTGCATTTCTATATTACTTCCATTTAGGCTAACATTGTCTATGAATGGCTTTTTTTGAATCTCAACAAAAATCTGTAATGTTTTCTAATTGGCACCGCTGGGCTTGTACACCTCTCCACTACGAGAGACTAACTAAAGTGTAAAACAACAAGTAAACCAGCTGCTTTCAGGGGGAGTTATCATTACATTGGTCATAGTGCGGCTGTTGAAGTGTGAGTTCGTACGTTCTTTCTTGTATTTTGCGTGAACTTATGGCTAAGCACCTACCTGATATCGCGGCTGTGGTTGAGTGCGGTAAGGAAACGTGGCTGTACATAAGTCCAGCTACCCTGGTTCTTATGCTCCTCCTGAGACCAAACAAGTTCGGCATTCTTATAGAGATTGGCCTGCTCCTTGACCAGGTCGAAGGGGAAGGGCGAGACCTGAAACAAAAAAAAAAGAAAAAGAAAATATATTTTTCAAGCTGCTCCGTATCAATGCACTCACCTGCTCCACACGCAAAATGGCCACCTCACTCTCCAACTTTTTGTCGGCACGCGTCTTGGTCAGATCGTAGTAGACACGACCCGAGCAGAAGACGACCTTCTTAACATTGCTGGGATTCTGACCGGCTGGGCCATTGTCGGGTATGATGCGCTGGAACTCACTACCCTCGCTCATCTCGCTGAAGGGGCTCTTGGCCTCTGGGTGACGCAGCAGCGATTTGGGCGTGCACAGAATCAAGGGCTTGCGGAAGGGCAAGGCAATCTGCCGGCGCAAAATGTGATAATAGTTTGCGGGCGTTGTGCAGTTGGCCACAATCCAGTTGATGTCATGCAACTGCCGGATGGCAAACTCATCCGACTCGGGTGGGAAGTAGTCGGGATCATCGGAGCTCATCTGCAGGAAGCGCTCAACGCGGCACGATGAGTGCTCAGGTCCCATGCCCTCCATGCCATGGGGCAACAACATGACCAGACCCGATTGACGCACCCATTTGGATTGACCGCTGGAGATGAACTGATCGATAATGGACTGGGCCGTGTTGCTGAAGTCACCAAACTGGGCCTCCCACAAGACCAGAGCATTCGGATTGGTCATGGAGTAGCCATGCTCAAAGCCCAGCACAGCGTACTCGGAGAGCGAACTGTTCGACACGGAGTAGGGTGCCTGATCGGGATACATATGCTGCAGCGAGTTGTAGGTGGCCTTGTCCACCAGCTGATGGTGCAAAACGTGATGACGATGGGAGAACGTGCCACGCTCCACATCCTGTCCCGACAGACGCACATGGATGCCCTCCTTCAGCAGGGAGCCGAAAGCCATGGCCTCACCCAGAGCCCAATCAGCAATCTTCTCATCCACCATAGTCTTGCGGGCGGCCAAAACACGCATCAAGCCCCTAGAAGAAATAAAGAATTAGTGAGAAACTCGCGACTCTCTCTAGCCTCCAATTACTTGTGTATAACAAATTCCGCCGCATTGGGTGGAGGCGAGGAGAACCGATTGCCAATGTGTATCAAAGTCTCCTCCTTGACGCCAGTGGGTGCCACCTTCAGTGGATCCTTGCCCTCAAAAAAGCCGGACCAGGGCGAATCCAACCAATCCTTGTACTTAACATGCGTTTCGGTCTTGGCCAGAGCAAAGGCCTCCTCGCAAATGTTCTCGTATTTGGCCGCCACCGACTTGACCTCCTCCGCGGTACATGTGCCCTCGGCAATCAGCTTATCCGCATACAAATCCAAGCAGTTCTTATGCTTCCGGATCTTCTGGTACATCAAAGGTTGCGTAAACATGGGCTCATCAATCTCATTGTGTCCATTGCGACGATAGCCAACCAAATCGATGACACAATCCTTGTGGAAAGTGGCACGCCAATCGGCAGCGACCTTGCACACATGCATCACGGCCTCTGGATCATCGGCGTTGACATGGAAAATGGGCGCATTCACAACACGTGCCACATCCGTACAGTAGGGTGAAGAGCGGGAGAAACGGGGATCGGTGGTGAAGCCAATTTGGTTGTTGGCCACCACATGAATGGTGCCATGGGTGGTGTAATCGGGCAGATCCGACAAGTGCATAGTCTCATAGACCACACCCTGACCGCAGAAAGCGGCATCACCGTGAATCAAAATCGACATCACCTTCTTGCCCTCCTGGTCGCCGCGATAGAATTGCTCGGCACGGGTCTTGCCCTGAACCACAGGATCAACAGCCTCCAAATGTGAGGGATTGGCAACCACAGCCAGGCGAATGTTCTTGTTTGTTACGCGATTCAAACGCTCAATATAGGTACCCAAATGGTACTTGACATCACCAGAGCCCTGGAAGGAAAGGTGAAAAAGTAGAAGTTAGATGTGACTTTTTTAACAGAAGCTGGGCTTATAAAGACTTGAGGAGCATGTGCCCAGTTTAATTGTATAATATAAGAAACTTAGACAGTATTTTCCATTTCCAATTCTATTCTTCTTACTTTTAAAAAAAATGAACCATGTATTCCGAAACTAATTGAAATTATTTCTAAGTAAAATTACTTCGGAATTTCTTTTGTGAACCAGTTCCAGGGTCTTTTATCCATAGAATATTAAAAATAGTTCCGATTATTTGTCAATAACAAGTTTTCGGCACGTGCATATCTACTGTGTATAGAAAAATACGCAGCGACAGCGACGTTAGCACACCGATAGTATAAGCAAGGCTGCAAACCTTTCACATTTTGGAAGAGGTTCAGTTCGGGGGTTCCAACCCGTAAGGAATCTTTGGGTTCGGATCGCGAACCGGTTCCTGAAACCCCTGATCCCCAGGTTTTGATGTGAACCTCAGTTCACTTAGACAAAAAATAAAAGTTTGTTTTTTAATGCATATTTAAGTTTTAATTCAAATCGGCGAAGAAATTTTGCAATTCGGGTGCAAAAATGATGCACATGCTCATTCGGATTATGATTCTTCTCTCTTTTGAGTAGATTTTTAAAATAATCATCACATTCAAAACCAGAGGTCGCAAAAAGAAAAATGCTAAATTCAATCCCGTGTTTTTTAAATAAACCTATTTCGAGCTCTTTGAAGACAAGAATTCAGGGATTGGGAAATCTTTTCGTACTTGGTTTGCAACAATGTGGAATCGACCATTTTTTGACATCAATTGAAACATCTCGGATTTTTTCTGTTAAGACATTGATTTTTCCCTAATCTGTTTAGACCTTTTAACTTCTTGGAGTGGAAAGAACAAAGTGTCAGTGTGGAAAATGCTTTGGAAAATTATATCTGTAACAGGATTTAAAACCTTTTCAAAGTTTGAAAACATTGGTCAATATATGTATGTTCTCTTAGACAGTTTGAGAAAAAACCTTGATCATAATTCATAATAAATGTGAATTGCTTTCTACTTTGTTCTTAATACTTTATTTAAACTTAAATAGTTTCTGAGATATGGTTCTGAACCACCTTTAGAACCGATTCTTTCATTCAAATCTGTTCACCCATTTAGGAACGTTTAGGATTTTACCAAAACATTTTTATTTTTATTAAAAATTGCATCAGTTTTTATACCCTTGCAGAGGGTATATTAAAATTGTCACGATGTTTGTAACGCATAGAAGGAAGCATTTCCGACCACATAAAGTATATATATTCTTGATCAGCATGACGAGCTGAGTTCATTTCCGCCTGTCCGTCTGTCCGTCCGTCCGTCCGTCCGTCTGTCCGTCTGTTTCTATGCTATCTCCTCCCTCAGTTTTAAAGCTATCTTGACCAAACTTTGCAAAAAGTCTTTAAATACAAATACGCTGCACATTTGTCGGAATCGGCCGGATCGGATGACTATATCATATAGCTGCCATAGGAACGATCGGTCAAAAACTAGTTCTAGTGGGAAAAACTTTTTTGTTTTCCATCGTAGCGTAACCAATCGTGGTATATATTAGTTTTATATGGTTTCACACAATTCTGAAAAAATTGATCAAAATCGGATGACTATATCATATAGCTGCCCTATAAACGGTCGGTCCGAAAACAAGTTCTAGTGAGAAAAACTTTTTTGTTTTCCATCGTAGCGTCACCAATCGTGGTATATATTAGTTTCATATGCTTTTACCCAATTCGTAAAAAATTTTTCAAAATCGGATAACTATAGCATATAGCTGCAATAGGAACGATCAGTCTAAAAACTAGTTCTAATGAGAACAACTTTTTTGTTATCAATGGTAGAGCCTTTCAAAAACTGCAAGGGTATTTAAAACACCGGCGTAGCCGATGTTAGCCTTCTATTTTTAAATTTATTATTAAAAAGAAAAGGACACGATTTTCAGGTTGGCAACTCTTAAACCACCAACGATAGAAGTCTTTCGATTGTAACAAAACCCATTGAACTTGTCGGAGCTTTTGCGATGCGTAATTCAGAACACGAATCTTTCACTTTATTCTTTTTACTTTTGCTAGCCTTTAGTTTATGTTTTAAAAGATCATAATTGCAATTAACGTTACTTTCAAGCAAGACGCAAAATCCCTTCATTTTTCGTTTACCAGAACAGGAATAAACTCCACTGTCTATACATATATATAAAAGTGAATGTATGTTTATGTATGTATGAATGTTCCTTAAAGGCGTCTAAACCAGTGAACCGAACTTCATAAAATTTTCACAGTATGTCGACTAGGAAAGACTCATGGGCTTTGTAGCAAGTCTGTAAACCGGTTCGAAAGCGGCTTAAACCGGTTAAATCAGTTGAAAAGAGATTAAGTCTCTGAAACCACTTAAACGATCATAATAAAATTTTCACAGTATGTTCAGGCTATGTGCAAAGTCTGTGAACCGGTTCGAAAGCGGGTTAAACCGGTTCAAAAGTAGTTCGAAGCAATATCTCTAAAACCACTGAACCGATCTTAATAAAATTTTCACAGCATGTTCATGTCGATCAGTAAAGAGTTATAGGCTATCGCCCAAGACAGTGAACTGGTTCCGAACCCGCTTAACCAGTTTAATAGTGGTCCCAAGCCTTATATCAACCTATTAAAAAGTTGCTAGAAACGTAAAATTAGATGTGTAGGTTTGGAACCGTTTTAATAGTGATTCAGATTCAGGAATATAAAGTTAGATATTTTCCTGATGTCAAATGGTATCCGTAACAGTTTGTGGAAAGCGATTTGAACTTGATCAGAAGCTCTCATATAACGGTAATGCAATATTTTTAATATTGTGATAGAAAAACATCATCACAATGTTTTAGGACCCGAGCTCTAGAGTGTTATGGAAATTTCTAGCAGTTGGGAGATAGGTAAATAACTATCTAGAACTTTCCCGATTTTTCTGAAACTTTATAGAAAGCTCTAGAATGTTAAAGAAATTTCTGGAAGTTTTAAGATAAGTATAGAACTATCTTGATCTTTCCCGATTTTTGTAGATCTTTCTAAAAAGCTCTAGATGTGAACACTTAATTGGGTATGTAAGCTGAACAAAGCCTTGCAAAAAGTCAAGTGATGTTGAAACTGATATGAAATATGGGAAAGATTTTTAGAACTATGTCAAAGAAAAGATTTATAAATTTTTTAGAGCCCGAGCGACGACGGGTTTATAGCTAGTAGAAAAATATTTGCGAAATTGGAATTCAGACCATGGCTGTATGTAGAAGAAGAATCGGCCCTAAGCCAACTAATCGAACTAAAGCCTAGTATATAAAAATATAATTTCTATAAAACATATAAATCGATATATGTAAATAAGTTATTCGTGCTCGTTTCGTGTTTCACGCATTATCTCTAATTCATATATCTGTAGTTGAAGTTCGAATTTCTTATTCGACAAGCTTATAGGCTAGACTGAGCCCCCGCTAACTAATTTCTGATAACAAACTTAAATAGTTCATTTTAACTATTTATTTCAGAATTTGAAAAATTGTGTCAGTTAACGTATACATCCCTTGTGTACATATTTATATATAACAGACAAATTTGAAATGGTTTTTTTTTATAAATTACTTACATCATCGGCCGCCTCCAGACCAGCAAACTGGGTAAAGATTTGATTCAATGGTTTGCGGCACACATTCGCCAAAGTATTAAGACGTCCACGATGAGGCATGCCCATAATGACCGACTCCACACCCAATTCGGTGGACACATCAATAATTTCCTTCAAAGCGGGTATCATAATCTCGCATCCCTCCAGACCGAAACGCTTTTCCGATGAGTATTTCTTGGCCAAAAAGGCCTCAAAGCCGGTGGCACGAGTTAAACGGGCCAGAATCAAACGTTTCTCCTCAGGCGAAAAGCTCAATACTCCGGGAGTCTCGAAATGCTTGCGTATCCAGTTGCATTGCTCCAAAGAGTTAATGAACATGAACTCTACACCAATCTTGTTGCAATAGACATTCTCCAGACGATTCAGGATTTCCCTAAATAGAAGAAATTAGATTAAATATTCTAAATTATGAAAAAAGAGTTGGGACTCACTTGAGGGGCAAAGAAGCCTCATCGCCACCAATGAATGTGGTGCTGGGCAGCTTGAACTGACGTTCCATATCCTGTTCGCCTGGATTTTTGATAAATTATGGCAGAATATTAGTAAGGACTTTTATGATGCTTTCATTTTGGTTGGGTTAGTTTTGTAGGCGGCAAATGTTTGATTTGAAATTCGGAGTGTAATGAAGGAGGGTTGCTTCTATATATATATATATTTTTTCGTTTAAGGTACAGATACTCATGCTGAATGAATCACATTTAGGCATGCATTTGAAACAGTGATGTCCAAATCTTAAGAGAGTTGACAAAGTTTTGGACATCACTGATTTGACCCTTGAAACTTAATTTTCAATCTTTAATTACACGATTTGAAAAGAAAATATTCTATAACAAGGCTTAAACATGCAACTTATATCTGTAATATATCTATTTACAACGCATGTAACACAAATTGTTCTTTAAGTAAAATATAGTTTTTCATATTTACTTGGCTCTATATATCATTCGATACATTATTTGTGTATTTGATTTTGATTTTTTTTTGTCGTAGGGGATGTGTGTGCATGAAAGATACAAGACATCACTAGCACAACGTATAATATATTGTTTTTATATGATAAAAAATTGTATTTACAAAACAAAAAGTTAGATGTCAAACTGAAAATAAAAGTTCCTTCTTCAAACTCTCTAAACTTACTTACCAAAACTGAAATTAGCGTAAATGGATTTCGTCGAGGAGTTGCCAGGCAAATCTGGTGTATTAATTTCAAGTGGATCGAGGTGAGCAATATTATGTCCTCGAATCTAATGTGTGTGACAGTATTTTGTATTTGTTGTTTTTGGGTTTTTGGTAGTGTATTAACAATTGGAAATTTTCACGATACACACATAATAATAATAAAGAGAGAATTTTGAATTTTTTTTTTGTATGTTTTAAGTATTTTAAGTTGAGTTTTGATTGCAGACAATTTTTTTAAACAATTTTTTCGGGGGGTTAAAAAGCAGTTAAGAAATGAAAAAAAGAAAATAAATAATCAATTATGTAGAATTATAAAAAAAAGTATTAAATAAAATATAAGTAAATAAAATATATTAAAAAGCTGCGACAAAATTAAAGGACAAACATCATGAGTTGTTATGAGTTTTCTTTCATTAGCCAAAACGTCAGAACATAACACTTAAGAGAAAGGGTGCACAAAGAAGAGACATGGATAGGTGTACCAAAGCAAATTTGATAAGTCAGTAACATTTTGAATTATTATTTCTACAAAAAAAAACCTTTTCAATTGTCAAACTAGTTTTCTTAAGGTTCAGCGTGTTTCAATTGTTGTATCCCTTCTGGAAATGGGCCCGTGTTGAATATTTTCAACACGACACTAACACGAACGGCATATTTTCAACACGCACGGTCAAAAATTTCCTTAACACGTTTTTAAATAAAAATGTTGTGTTAACAGTTAAATGTTAATTTTAATATAAAAATTTTTGAATAACAGTTAAAAATTAGTTTTTATTATAAAAATATAAATTTATTTTTATTTTGTAAAAAAAATTAATTTTGATTAGAAAAACGTTAATTTATTTTTATTTTGTAATTTTTATAATAAAAATTAATTTTTAATTGTTATGAAAAATTTTTCTTATAAAAATTACTAATCTAGTTGGTTTACGTAAATCTTGTATCCTTCTATTAAAGACATTCTATGATTTACGAACGCCTACTAGAAAAGTAATTTTTATACAAATTTGTATAAGAAACTTTTTTATAACAATAAAAAATTAATTTTTATTATAAAAATTACAAAATAAAAATTAATTAAAATTTTTATAATAAAAATTAAATTTTAACTATTATTCAAAAAATGTAATTTAAAAATTAACATTTAACTGTTAAAACAAAATATGTATTTAAAAATCATAGAATAACGATTATTTTTTAAATTTTTATTTAAAAATTAGAAAATAATTATTATTTCAAAATTTGTATGCTAAAAGTTATAGAAGTTAGGGTCCCTGCTTAAAACTTTTAGATTTAAATGGATTTTGTTACTTTCTATTGTAAATATTCTGGCTTTCAGGACTATAGAGAATCAAAAAAAATTTAAAAAATAACGTAATAAAAATTAGTAGGAAAATTCGAATTTTTTCTTTTGTCCAAACACGTTCTTGAATTAGTATTTTTGTTCTGTTAAATCGAATCAAGAAATTACGAATTGTATCGTGTTTTGTCGTGTTGGACCGTGTTCGTGTTCGCTTTGTGTTCGTGTTTTAGGGGATTTAAAATTGACACGCACGTGCACGCACGAAATCTATCGCTGCAACTCGAACACGTCGTGTTGAGTCGTGCGTGTTAGTGTCACGAAGAAAAACACGACACTCGCCCAACTCTAATCCCTTCCAAATAATAGATTTTTTACCAAATCATTTCTTTAGGTTTGGAATAGAATCCGCCTGCAGACGTATTCACCTTCCTCAAATGCGGTGGTTTTTCCTGCAAACCATTGTCGAACAGCTCTGAATCGATTTACTCTTTTTAAGGTAAGGTCGCCCTGACCTTCTGGCCGACAGAGGTGCACATTTAACCGGAAAAGTTCACTGCTTTGGCTGTTCCTCTGTATTTTTTGTTTTTTTTTGTTGTTGGACTGCTCTTAAACTCAAATTTCGTGACCTCAGCTAATCTAAAGTCTTTTATTATCCGATCGTGCAATATTATTTCATGGATTTTATTAGAGGTGCGCGCGTGAGCGATTTTTCTAAACGTAATGCACGATTCACGAAATAAAAATCTCTTGACGCACGATGCACGCACACAACTTCTTAAGCGTTTTGCGTCACGAACGATTCATGCACGATTAAAGGAGGGTTCTCGACTGATCACGCACGATCAAGCACCCCGGAATTTTTGCGTGAAGAAACCTTAATTCTATTATGGGTGTCATGGCCACACTTCGCCTTTTGTTCGGATTCACAAAAAGAAAGCAAATCAGTTTTAGGAATAATATTATTAATCAAATAAAACTAACAAAAAAATATCGTGAATACAGCACGACTTATATTCACGATGTTTAACTTAAACACGCACGAATCACTAATGCGCACGTACGAAAGGCTCTGTTTTCTCACGAGCACTCCGGGAAACGTCGTTTTAATTCAGGTCACGCGCGCACCACTAGATTTTATCAAGGATTTTAGGGGAGAGGACCATTTTTGGGCAACCCAAACCTTCGGTAACACTTATGCTTTTGATGAACACAATGGCTGTGATCAGCAGAAGAATATGCTTCCTGATCAATGATATATTTCTTGGTAGTTCGCGAAGCCTACTTTTCCTCTTGTATATAATATGATACTAACAAGACTCCCCAAAAGTAAGCTAAATAATAAAAGTAGTTTTATTAAGCTGAACGCTCCCAATGTAATTCAAATAAACCAGTAAACTTCTTAAGCATTGAAATCCCTTAAGTATTTATCAAGCCTTTTCAAGGTTTTGATAAAGTATTTTTTTTGGTAGAAATTCACGAGGTTGTCTGCTTTTAATGTGATACTAATTAAGCGGGTTATTAAAAAAATGTACTGACTTATCAAACTGCTCTCGTATAAAAAGCTAAAGAAAATAGACGAGAAAGCCAAACACCAACAGATTAATAACACTTATGAATAGACTTGGTTAACTTGCTAACTTAAATCTAAAAAAAAAAAAAAAACTTCTGTTTCACAGTTTCCGTTTTTTTTTCTTACTGAGCCTCATCAACTCCGAATTTCATTTTGTTAAATTTTTATTTCAAAAGCTTTGAATTAAAAAAGAATTTAAAAAATAACAAAAAATTTCAAATTGCTTGTGTAGGATTTTGGTTTTAAGGGTGAGGGGGGGTAGGGTGGAGGTGGTGGGTGCATTAAGGGTTGTGGTGCAATGAGAGTTTTGTAAAAAGAATTTACCAAACAAAAACCCAGAATGCTGCCTGAGCACATCTTCGTTGGCTCGACGTGCAAGACCATCCTTGCAAACGGTTTTTTCGCGTGTTAAAATTCCAAGCGGATCCAGATCAGATGCCAAATGACCACGTGACTATATAATATATATATGGTACATACATATTTATATTTATAGATTGTTTGTTTAGTTGTTGTTGATAATATGTGTTGTATAAAGGGTAAATAAAGTAGGTTAAAGGGTTTAAGAGAGTAATTGTGTAAAATTTAAACTAACTACAATTTCAGGGATAAAAAATTAACTCAATTCAAAATTTATTCGGAATAAGCGAGGGAAATTATATACCTAACTAAAAACTATATGAAATGAATGAAAATGATCAATGAATTCTAACACAAAACTAAACAAAAAAGCCAGCTGGGTTATGGTAGAGGAGAAGAAAATCTACTTCTAATATGTGCCTGGAAATGTTCTTCAGTGTATTCTTTTAATCTCTTGGTATACACGAAAATGCACAAAAAAATGAAACACACATAACAAAAGGGAAGGCAGCTCTAAAAATTTATAAACATAAACATTAATAATGGAACCTAAAAATAGAACAACATAAAAAAAAAAAACGAGAAGCGCCAACAAATGCGCTTTACTGCGACTGGCTGCAATCTGCAATCAACTGTTCAAACTATACAAGTCGGCACGACCAAACATACCTGATAGCTACGGATGATGGCCTGTACAGCCAAATGATCATCAATGGTCTTAGAGTCGGGCGCAGCACCAGAGACAGCACCGCCAAAGTTGAAAGCGCTCAAGGGCAAAGTGTTGGCCTGTACCGGTGCCAAATTGGGTGGGCTCACATAGGTATTGCTGCGGAAATAGGCATCCCAGGACTGCAAATATAAAGAGATTTATAGAAAAAGGTGGATTATTATTTGTAAATAATTTTTGTAATTTTTGAATAATTAATAAACTTAAGGTGGAACGAGGAATTTAAAGATATGGGTTTAAGCAGAATAACGAAATTGTTTTATTTTATTTCTGAACATTATCTCCACCTCAATCAATACACTTAGTTAGGATTTTCACGATGAAAAAACTTCGTAAAGTTTTTGATCTGTTGTATAAGTTCCAAAATGATTGAACTCGCAAAAAATAGTTATTTTTCGAGTTTTATTTTATTAGGATTCAAATAACAGTTATTCAGGGCTTTTATTTTTGTACTCCGCAGACAACAATTATTAAAAACTTTTATTTTATTACTTAGTAAATAACAGTTGTGTAAAGACTTTATAAAAATTAAATAACAGTTTCTAAAGACTTTATTATTATTATTAATAATAATTACATAATAATTATTAAAGACTTTTATTTTATTTCTTTAAAAATACAGTTATCGAAAGAATTTAATTTTTTAGCTCAGTAGATAAAACTCAGTCAGAGACTTATATTTTGTAATCACAATATAAAAGTTTTCTTTATTTATCGCAGATAATAATAAGGTACACCCAATGGATCATACACGCAGAGAGCAAGCCGCGGAAACTATTATTAATTAAAAGACTTTTATAGTGTGATTAAAAAATACAAGTTTTTCAATGAGTTTATGTACTGAATTTTAAAAAATAAAAGACTTTTGATACTTTTATTTAGTGAGTGATAAAAAAAATGTAGTTAATAATTATGTTCTGAGTAATACAGCGGTTATCTGTTATTTATTAACTTTTTAATTAGTCTTAAAAAACTGTTTAAAATATGTTTTATTATAAATTTCTTTCAATAATTATTTACTGATTAATTAAAAAGTCTTTAATAACTGTTATTAACTGAGTATAATTATAACGATAAAAAATAACTCTTATTTATGACCTTTACAATACAAATGAGAAAAAAATGATTGTGGATATCGATGGCGGAAAGAAAAACAAACGTTTTCGTGTATTTATAATAATTTTACCACAAGAGCTTCGTTGTTTTATATCTATAAGAGTTTTATAAAAATAACTGATATGTTCCGTCCCTGACCATACATCGTTTCCCGATCAAATGAACTTTAGTTGAGTGATAAGCAAATCAAATAATTAGGCTGGGCCGCAACTAACAGTAACAACTAACTAATACTGGATTATCTGTTGGCAAAACACAGCATTGCTTTTCAGGGATTAATCCCTAATTGAATATCTGTCCCGTTACCGGTTCCGGTACATGCTGGCATGAGTATTTCGTTTCGAGTATTATTTAAAATTAAATCTTGAAGAGTCATTTTGTCTGATTGAAAAGAAGGAAATAATGTCAATAATGTTATAGATTCCTTCGAAAACTGGCCAAAGGAGCAAACATTGTAATTTTTTTTTAATTTTTGGAAAAGAAAACGAAGACCTTACGGATTTTCTAATACTGAAATTCTTTTCCCGATCCCGTCTTTGTTTTTAACTCGAAATAGGCTTTCACAGGATTGATAAATTTTAGTTAGTTTAGTTTAGTTGTTATTAAATGTAAAGAGAGTGGCCAAGAAAAATATGATCGAACTTTCAATTACTTTTCGCTGACGTTCCGAACTTGTTTTAATCATTATGCAAATCTATTTGATTTTCAGGTAGGATTCTTACTTGAAATGAGACTTTCGGATTGATGCAAGAATTTTAGGACTGTTTTAATTCTTCAAACTGGTTTTAGGTACAATCAATTTCGACTCGTACTTAAAAATTTAATTTGATGGTTGGGACCGCATGAGTTTTATCAATTTATTGTTATTTTGTTAACCAATTGAAACGTATAAATAAATCGAAAATAAAACAAACTATACTTTTTTGTTCAAGTGAACCGAGATCCGAACCAAAACCTGGGGTTCAGAGGATCCAGGAACCGGTCCGCCAACCCAACCTCCTCCAAAATTTTTGAGGTTTGCAGCCTTGATTTAGATGGATAATCATTTTATTTACTTTTCTCTATTTAAGTATGTAACATTTTCCTTAGACTAAGTCTTTCCAATTTATTAGAGGCCTGTTTTTAGAAATGGCTTGTAAATCTTTTAGAAATATTTTTTTTTCATACCTGATTGCACTTTTGTATTTAACAAAAATATGTAAAAGATTAAATCTTTTTGGGTTTCAATTCTTAAATTCTTAAAAACAAACTTTCCTTTCTCTATATATAAAAGAGTTTGTTTTGATTGATTCACTGACTTATTCATTGACAATCTACGCAAATCCTAAACGGTTAGAGATGGAAAGCTGAAACTTTACAAAAGTTTCCACATAAGACAGAAAAAAACTCGTCACGGGTGTAGGCCCGGCGCCTATCTCTAATTCGTAGTACCCCGTTAAACTTGATCCGATGTTTATGAAATTTGATTTGCAAGCTTTACAAATTGAAAAATATTCAAGAATAAATCCGATTTTGATATCTTTTTTTGGCGGCTAAACTGATGGTGGCAAAGCGAAACGCGCCAGGTTATATGCCTGTCTTTTTATAAAAATATTTCTTAAAGGAATTTTGATCTGATTTTTTAAGGCGAATTTTTTAAATCGAAGAGTTTTTTTTTTTGCCTTGAAGTGTAAATGTATGTTTAAAATAATTTAAAATCAGTAAGATAAATAATAAGAAACTGAAACAGAATTAGAATTAGTCCCATGTGTTCCACAAATCGCTTTCGTCCCCAAAAACTACCCAAATCGTATGGCAATTTGTATAACACATGGGAGTGTTTCGGTACGGTTCCGGTTTTTTCGGTTCCTTTTATAACAGTTTCGGTACTCAAACAATTTGTGATATCAATAACAATTCCAATGACGCTAAAATTCCCTGCTTAAAACCTAAAGAAATAGATTTCAGTTTTACTTACAGTATGCACAGAGCTAGGATCACGCAGCCAGGCATTGTACATCTCCTCCACATATGTGGCAGTGCTGCCATTGGCAAAAGGTTCAGCAGCTGCCGAATTGTAGGTGCGTACAGCGGCAGCAGCCGTGACCTTGGCCAGCTATTAAATGGAAGAAGAAGAAATGTAATATAGGTAATGTTAAGTAAGTGGGTCGTCGAGTTGACTTACCTTTTTACTGCTGCTGCTGTTAAGCAGCCAAGTGGCAAAGTTCTTATGCGCCATTGGCGATAAAGCCAGACTGAAGGCTGTGTGTGCTCTTTGCATTTTGTAGCTTTACAAAATAGAACTGGAAATGAATTTAAAATAAAAATAGCATTTGATGAGGCAGAGAGTCAATTAGTTAGACAAATTAAATGTTTATTTTTTTTTTGTTGACAAACGGTGCACCCAGCTAGACTATGACTATTTAGACAAGTGTTTTGAGTGCTCTTCCTAGTGCTGCAGTAATATACTGATAAGATAAGGCCCCTATCAGTTCGTTTTAAGTTCTTTTTTTTTACGTCATGGCCTTGCCTGTCTTGCCCAACTGTGTCACTCATTAATTAATGGAAACTTGTTGCCAACTAACGAGCAGCTTGGGAATTCTTATGAAATTCACGAAATCAAACAAGTTTGCTGCTAGAAGGCGGGCGGGGAGGAAATATACATACTTTAGGCGTCTGGAGACTGACTAGACCCGCTGACAAGCTCAAATATACACGTGATGCCGACAACGTTCGCTGACTAATGACGTCAAATTGGCGAGATTTCGGTTTCTTTTTTGATGGATAGACAAAATAATACTGGATGGTGAAAGGTCTTTGCTGATCTCTCTCTCTCTTTCGGTTGGCTGGCTTATATACAATACAGCCATAAGATTGCTTTCTGCGCAGTTTTGTATTTTTGAGATTAAATTTAATCATTTATGAATATTTTTACTTGTTAAATACAAATTGTGTTGCTTTGTTTGCTACACCTGTAGGTAAACCAGTTAAACAATTAAAGTCAAAAGTGAATGGCCCAAGTAAGGAATTTTGATCCCTCTTCTTCCACTGATCTAAGATCAAGTTTCCTAACTAATTAATAATTTTTTGTTATTATTATTATTTTTTTGTGCTAGACAGAGATAAGTCAGCGCGTGCGGTGAGGCTTATCATAAAGCTTCATTCTATGCAAAATGAAAGGCGTGGTTGTGGTCAGGTCACATGCTCTTATCAGCCAACTGACTCAACCGACTCAAGTCATTTGGGAGTTGGGAGAACCGGTTTAGAGTAGTTGCAATTGAGTTGCCACAATTACAACACGAACATCAAGATTTAGAGCTAATTGAATGTTTTGTTGCTCTCTTTACTTGCTTAGTCTCTTTTGTGTGCCGTTATTTATCTGTTTGCCCGTTTTGTGCTCTGGCATTTTTCACAAACTGTTTTTTTTTTTTTTTCGTTTTTATTTTTGCAATTATTTTCTGCCCACAAAAACAAACGTCGATGTCGACGTCGCCGCTTTGGTTACGAAAACATATTACATAAGTGCAGAAAAATGTATAAAATTCATTTTTCAAAAACTCGTCGGAGAGAGTAAAAATATAAATGTTGATCTAAGCTAATTAATATTTTCCTAAAATTTATATAATTTTCAAAAATTAGTTTTAACCACTCAAAATTACATTCTAGATTTTCAATCAAATTTTTTAACGTTTAATGCACTTCTCCAGTTGCCCCCATTGGTAATCTCTCTATATACTGTATATTGACAAATTGCTCCAGAAAAAAAAACCAACCGAATATATACACTCGTCACGTCGTATCTGGCAGATACGTTGCAAACGTTTGTTCGTGTTGAGTGCTACGCGTCGACTGAAACCGAAAAAACTGCCGCAGCGCAGAGAGTGGGAATAAAAATTTTTAGAAACCGAATTGTTTTCTTTACGTCAGCGGGCAACGAGCAACAGCAAAAAAAAAACAACAAAAAGTGTGATAAAAAATCCAAATAAAAAGACGAGCACATGACAACGCAAAATGGAAAAGGGGGTATGGCCAGGGAGTCCGAGCTGATAACAATCGGTTTTAGGTAGATAAATATGTATGGGTTTTTTTTTTCCTCAACGCTTATCTATTACTCTTACTCTTTGTATATATGTATGCGCATGTGTGTGCGTATTTATAGTCCGAAATTTTGTTTACAATAAACTCAAAGTCCGTCGCCTGCCGGACGTCTGTGCTTCACTGAGAAAGGGAAATGAGTGAGCAAATTGGTCAGGGATACCATTTCATGGTTCATTTTTTAACCCAATTACTTTCAAATTTCAAGTTCAAACACGCGCCCTTTGGCCTAAGCGATGGCGCAAGTGCACACGTTGCAGGTGCCCAATTAGCATCTGGCAATGGAATTACCTAGTAACCATGGGTATGCGAGAAGGGAAAATATTTATCAGAAAAACTTTAAAGTTAACTACGAAGGTTCAAGGTTTTGGTTTGAACCTTGGCTCACTGGTTTAAAACGTGGATTTTTACACACAAAATTTCAAAGTTTTTGGAGTCGGTGCAGAATCAGATAAGATTTTTAAAAATTTATTGAGTGTTGTAAGAAGAATTCGCAATTAACAGTTGACTCTTTTCGATGTCCAAAAATAACAGTTATTTACGGACTCTTTGAGCAAAGAGTCAGACTTAAAGCGTTCATATGGTCTCTTGAATACATCGGTCTGCGCTTAACGAACAACCGGTTTTTTGGTTTTCCTTTTGCTCTGGGTATAAGATGACCGTTATGTCCCGAGCAAAGATAACAAGAAGGCAAAGCTAACTTCGACAGTGTCGAAGTTTTAATACACTTGCAAGAGCTCTCTCCATCAACAACAAGTAAGATTTCTCAGTAAGACACTTTTTCCGACCAATCGATATGAATGGACTGTTTAAAATAATATAATATTCATAATTCAGAAATTTACGAACGCTATCATTGAAAACAAACAAGTTTTTCTTACTAGGACCTACTATCTGACTGATCAATCCTATGGCAGCTATAAGATACACAGTGTGTCCCAAAAATAACCAAACTTTATATTTAAATCATACAACTTGCAGCGGCAGCTATTTTACATTTGCAGCAATTAAAACATACATTCATTCTCTTTTTATCGCACCTACCTTCATTAAAATCGGATGACAGATGTCAAAGTTACAGCCATTTTAATAAAAGAAAAGGGGGCTAATGGTACAAAATCCAAATGGGCAAATATAAAATTTTTTGTTAAACTTGGACTAAAAAAAAGTTTATAATTATATTATAAATATATATAAAATTATATTATAAATATAGTATTATAGAATACTATTGAGGCATTTTACATCGTTTGAAGAGTGCGTCATGTTAGACCTGAATATCAGCAGGAAAACAGTTGTTTTTATTGCACGATAATGCACCACCCTACAAGACCAAAAATGTGAACGAATTTTCAATGAAAAAAACGGATTTCTGTCATCGACCACCCTCCGTATTCGCCCGATCTATCACCCTGCGACTATTGTCCAGAACTTAAAACCAAGATGAAAGGAGCATTTTATGATGATATCCCAGCCATTCAAGCAACCGTTACCGAGGTACTGAAAAATATTCCTAGAAAAGACATAAAAAATCTAAGCATGCGCTGGTTCATCGTTTCCAACGTTGTTTTGAGTCAAATGGAACCTATTTTGGGTAAATAATAAGTCGAGATTTACACGGTGAAGCAAACTTCATGAAGTTTTCTTAGTAGGCGAGAGATTTTATTGTATTTCTAAACTATTCGTTTAATAGATCTGAATGAATTCCCCTAAATTCCACGCCTACTAAGAAAACTTCATGAAGTTTGCTTTATTGTGTAAATCCCGACTAACTTTCAAAGATAATATAATATGTATTTTATTCTATATCAAAAAAGTTCGGTTTGTTTTGGGACACTGTGTATAGTCATCCGATTTTGACCTAATTTTGCAGAACTATTTAAAAGCTTATTATATTTTTTAACTGCTGACTTTACGAACTCTTCCATTGAAAACAACATAGTTTTTCTCACAAAGATCTATTTTACGACCGATCGTTCCTATGGCAGCTTTAAGATATAGTAATCCGATCCAGGCGGTGCCGTAAAAAGATTCTGTGCAAAAGTTCAGCCCCATAGCTTTTAAACTGAAAGACTGGTTTGCGTAGAAACAGACAGACGATCGGACGAACAACGCTCAATCTCTTGCGTTACAAACTTCCTAGCAAAATTAATATACACTTTGCAAGTGTATACAAATAATAGGGCTTCTATTTTATTATATTCGGTAGCTAATTAACCAAGAAGGTTCCGGTCATGGTTCGGTTAGAAGCACCCATTTTTTTGTATATATGGGTGATTCCATGAAAAATTTACCACTCTGTTTTTTTTTTGGGTTGATATAATTTTTTTTCCAATCTTTGTTGAAAAATAGGGGGTACGTATCTTCAGAGGTTTACCGAAATATGACAATTTCACGGACAAACATTTTTTTGACAATTGAAGATTAAAAAAAAATGTATTATTTATAATTTCTTGATACGTTAAACCATTGGTATCCCAAACTTTCTTTTTTCTTTGCCTACCAAATCTCCAAAATTTGTAAAAAAAATTAATTGAAAGTGTATCCTTTTTTTCCTCATTTTTTTCTCAAAACTTCGTCTTCTATCCAGGAATTTTCAGTAGAAAGCTGTATAATTGCAACGATCAAACATAAAAACTTATTCTAATGGTTATTTCTAAGTTTGAAAATGTTTATAATTCTGAGTTTGGTTTCAAGTGGTTGAGATGGATTTAATTTAGAATTGCCGTTTTGGGAGGTGTCAGCTAAAAATTCGAAAAGGGTCCGTTTAGGCCCGGAAAACAGCAGTATATTCGTGTTTCAAAATCAAAATATTCATTTATAGGAACTAGTAACCACATTCTTTGATAGTAAAAATTCCTTCTGAGAATTTTCTCATAAGAAATAAATGTAAATTCGAATCATCATTCTTAACGATTGATATGTTATCAAATAGCCAGGTAGCAGCAATAAGAACAGCTGATTAGAGTCTGGGAAGTTTGCAAAGGAGACAGTTTGGGACATTGCATTAAAGAGCAGTGCCGGAGTCTAAGGGGTTTAATGCAAGTCCCAGATGAACATAAACCGAAGTAAATTTATCCCATGTGTTCTACAAATCGCTACGATTTCGGTCGTTTTTGCGTTTCAAAGCGATTTGTAGAACACATGGGTATTGTTTTTGCCCAACAATTCTTAACAATTTCTTAAATATTTATCTTTTCCTGATCATGGAATGGTTCATATCTTTGACTAAGAATTTAGAAAATTTTGTAAAAATTTTTAGTGTTCCGTTGTCGAATTTTTACGATTGCCCTTACTTGTAGATTGGGAAAATGATGTTAAAAAATTAAAATCATAATATCTATTGCACTTTGTAATTTTGCGTCTTATGTAAGATCAGTCAGTGTCTATTTTTTACTTTTAAACTTTTTTTTTGAAGTATATAAATCAGAAGTTTAGAAGTTAACTGAAAGACAAGTATAGTTTATTGTATTAGAATAAGTTGGGATTAAATATTCTATTAAAAATTAAAATCAATTGAACATTCAAATTCGACATATCATGACGAAAGTTACAATCTGAACAGGCCTGGGAAAAAATGTCCTACGAAGACCAACATTTTTTCAAGCGTAGATACAACTACGACCGATCTCGATATAACTTTCCAGAATCATTTTTAAATGTTTATTAGAACTAACTGGCTTTTTTCTTAGTGGCGTTAAGATAGCCATAAAATTAAGGGACTAATTAATAGTTTTTTTTTTAGGTTTTATCGACTTAACAAATTTTAAATACTTTAGCAAAATGTTTTATTTTTTCCCCTTTCTATTCAATTTTCATACTACGCCTCTGCCTGCAAATGCATTTAGCAGAAGCGACGAGCCCCCAAAAGACTTCCCTGAGACATTGCGAGTCATGCAAAACAACTTCAGTTTGAAGTGGACGGAGGAGAGGCAAATAAAGCACGTGTGTGCAATAAAGCGTTTAAGCCGGCAAATGAAATGGAGTTAGCAGCAAACTGTGACTGTTCAACTGTGCCCGATCTGCGGCTATTATCACCCCCTTATCATAGGTCTGTCGTCTGCCTAGTCACCGCAACTTGTTTTTGTGCGGTCGGTCAGGCGGCTGTTTTCCCAGCCAAGTTATGCGACGCCGACTGCGCGTTGAATGATGATGATTCACGAGAAAAAGCACACGCGGCACTGGGTACGCAAAATTGCGTCATCATTGCAACAAAAATATACCGCTTGTCTTAAGAGTTTTACATTCACAGAATACCATGTGACGCTGTCAACTGTGGGGAAGTTTCACTTAACAGGCGCAAGCGCATCGCAAGTGACGCCCCCACCCCCGCCACCACCTGCAGAGCATCAATTATAATTATATAAGAATAGCGGAAACTGCCAACAGAGGCCTTGACAAACGATTTAAATGACTTTCTATACGATTAACTATAATTGCAATGGGCACAGCAGACGGATGATGACCTGCTTCCTATTAAGCAGCACAATTCCACGAATTTGACCTGGATTTGGTATATGGGGGAAACGAGGTCTTTGCGGAACAGCTTGAAAAAACTCATTTTCTATCAACCGGAATTGAACTATACGAACTGCACTTGCTGGTGGACACCTTTTGTTTGTATTACCGCACTCTTAAATAATTTAAATTTTATTTTAAAGAAATCACAATTAACTACTATTTACGTTTTTAGAGGCCAAAACTTTAGATAGGCCAGTTTCGATGACAATGGAAACGATAGAAAATAAATACCAAAAATGCGGTCACACAGAATGATAAAAGTAAATCGAAATATATGGCATACTTTTAGGCTGGCTTAACATAGACTTGGCGAGTGGTGAAATGTTAATTTAAAAATGGTAACAGGGGTATTTACTGGTAGTCTAACATATTATGATTACTATTTACCATATCTTTTTCGAGGGTTGCTTGAAATAATTTATTTTTGATCTAATTGCCATTTTTGAAAAAATGCAGACTAGATAAATTGACATTTGGACGATTTAAGCGAATTTAAAAACTTCAAGAGATTTCGTACTCTTACTGGCAAATCTAGTTAGAAGGTTTGTGTCTTAGATAATGTTCCATCTCATCAAACAGCGTTGCGTCCACGGTTGCCACTTTTAGAACAAACGCTCCATAATAGATCTTGTTTGTTCTCGCTGGATCTCCAATGCCCTTTTGTGCAAAATGGAGATTTTGAGCAGGGCAAAACATTTTTCATAAGTTCAAAATGTTAAATTCAACACTGAACCAGCACTAAAATTCATTGAATATAACAATTAGATAGGTAAATATCGCGTAAATAAAACCCCAAAAGTAATCAATACTAAGTATCATGTAAAAGTTTCTCCCTAAAAGTAAGAATTTATGCAGTGATTTATGCTCCATGCATTTAAAAAAAACTTATTGTCCCAAAAAGGCCCATTTTCGCCAAAGCTAAGGCAAAGCTAACTTCCACTGTGAGGAAGTTCTAATACATATAGTCATCCTCATCATATTTTTTCAAAACTCTTTTAAATGCGAATAGGTCATCATAAAAACAAAAATGGGTTTTCCTACTATAACCCATTTTCTAACTGATCCGTCCTATGGCAGCAATTTGATGCAGTCACCCAACTTTGACCAAATTTTTCAAAACAGTTTGAAATCATATATTCAGGCATTTTCTGAATTCCACTACTTTTTATAAAGTTATCCAAACGCAATACCTACCCGGTTTCAATATTCCTTTCTCAACTCCGCGTGAAATTGCTTTCATTTTACTTTTGGTGTGGCGATGTTCCAAACGAGTTTTGTATGATTATTCTTAATTGCCAAGTTCAAGAGCGCCAAAATTGATAACAAAAATGGTTTTCTAACTAAAACCCAGGCTCGTTTTGGAATAAATTTTGTCCAAAATTCAAAATGAACTACACTCAGAAAAAAAACCAAGAACTTTGTACTTAAATCAAGTACAAACGGTGTCAATAGTACGCCAAGTACGAAAATACTTGATACAAGTACAAAATACTTGGTTCAAGTACGATTTTTTCAATCCCGAAATACTTGATTTAAGACCGTTTCGGGATACATTAAGTACATTTTGGACTGTTCCAATCCCAATTGGTTCAAAAAAAAAAAAATAACTCAACACCTCAACATAATGGGTTAATTTTTTCGGAATGGCTCAACCCTGTGTACCCGACTGTTTTTATATTTTCGAGAAACTGCTTCCCTAAATGTGTGATAGAATTATAAACCCACAGTAAGAGTGTAGTAGTTGTTGTGGTTTTTTCACTGAAGTCTTCTTTTTTCTGAAACATATAACAATTTATAAATTAATAATAGCTTACTTTACCTTTCCTTGTCTGGGAATCGAACTCGGGACTTCGGGACTGAAGCACAAGAACGGCTGCGTTTTAGCGCACTCGACATATTTTAAGTACAAAAATTCTTGATTTAAGTATTTCGTACTTGATTTAAGAATTTTGTTCACATTTTAGGAACATTTTGGGTAAATTTTAAACTTAAGACTGATTCGTACTTACTTTAAGTACAATCAAGTACGAATTATACTTGAAATTTTAAGTACGAAACGGTATAAATTCAATCCCGTTCGTTCTAGAACGCTGGCAGCCGTTTTTTTCTGAGTGTACATGCCAGAGAGCAGGCTTGCATTTTGTTATGTTTCATTTTCAAAAATAAATTAGTATAAAACAATAATTCCCCGTAATTTTTTGGCATAATGCAGTTCGGGATTTTTAAAGTTTTTTTTTTTAAATGAAGCATTTTTAAATTTTTTGGATTTAAATTTTTTCAAGTGGCAATCTTGGCTACGTCTCTCTCAAATAAAATTTCGCATATTTTAGCTATGAATTAATTTAAGGTACAATTGAAATTTGTTAAATGTTTTTTTTTTATGTTTTTAGTGCCTCAAAATAAGATGCAAAATTTATCAATATTTTTGCGACAATCATAAAGTTATACTTGGCCACCCTAAGACGATTGTTGTTGTAAAATTTTCAAGATTAGGCCTGCCATGACTTGAGGTTGTGTGGCAAACTGGTATTGGTTGATATGGCTGCCTTCGGTTGGTTTTTTAAATTTTCTAACAAAATAAATTCATTTCAATAATTTGTTGCAACCTATATTACTATTGTTTTTTAAAATTGTTTGATTTTAGCTATATCTCTTCCCAAAATACGGGAGATTTAAAACCAACGGAAATAAAATTTCGAAATAAAAATCGATTACTTCAAGATTGTATAGGTATATGAAGATTACATCCCAATAAAAATTTAAATCTGGCTGTCACATGCTCATTTCTGATCGAACTTCAACCTAAATAAAATAAGGTGGAATTGCCGACATTCTGAAAAATCTCACATAAAGTTAACATCTAAACTTTTCCGAAGACCCGGCCGGAATTCCAAAGTATATCACTCAAAAAAAAAAAAAAAACCGTCGAAATATGTAGCTCAAAAAATAATCGATGAAGCCTTTATCTGTTCAAAAAGTAAGTTAGTGATTTAAGATTTAGACGAAAGGTATAAAATGGTACATTCCTCCCGCCACAAAAATTTCGTAAAGACGCTTTAGTACTTCCATTTGGTATCAAAAGATGTTTCAATTTAGATAACAAATAAATGTCAATTTTGTCTTTCTTCTTCACCCCAAAATAAAATCCAATCATTTTCCACACAATCACTTGAGAATTTATTGCCACTAATATCTGCTATATTGATCCAGGCAATATCCAGTTATTTGATCCGATATACAATCAAACACATCGAAGGCTAAATCACAGCTTTCACCTTTCTTTGGCAACTGTTTGCGATCCACCCGATACTTATTGGTCATCGCACGCAGACAGAGATTCACGGATCTCAGGGTGGCCATAAAGAAGCCATGCTCGTTAACGCCCTCCGAGTAAAAGTCCACCAGTCCATCCAGTGTGGGCCAACCAAGCTTGTCAATGGCATTGTTCTTGGCATAGACGCAGTGCAGCAGACACTGGAACGTAAACGAAAAAAAAAACCAAATCAATTCGCATCCATTCAATTTGCTGATGCATAAAAGCCAGCTAATGTGTATTAACTGCAACCCATCAAATGCACATTTCAGCCATCAAAATAAAGTTTGCTGTGTGTGAAAAATCTCCGGTTGTAAACGCAACTTGCGCTTTTCTTTCAATTGTCTAACAACCCTGACTTTTGGGGGTGGAGGAGGGGAAGCCAGGCTTTTAATTGTATGCCAAATCAATGGCAGACAAAGTCGACGACGCCAACGCCAGTGGCCATATTGTTACTTTGGGCTAACATTGAACTTAATTACGCGTCGCAGTCGAGCTTCGAGTTAGGGAGTCGTCGTCGTAATCGCGTCAGTTTTTGCATTTCATTAACACGAAAGAAAAGCTAGCTACCCTTGAAATAGTGTTTAGGGGGGAATAATCTTACAAATTAAGTTGAAATATTAAGACTTTTACAAAAAAATAAATCATGATTTTTGCCATTCAAAGTATGCAAACTTTATTTTATTAGAGAATTATCCATATGAAGAAGAATCCATATGATTGATAGTTCACTTAGATTGTCGAATTGAAGTGTTAGAGCTAATAAAAAAGAAATATTTTCCTTAATTATTCATATTCATAAAACTACATACTTAAGGGCCAAAATCATGATTTTTTATTTGTGCATAAACCCAGTAAGATGCCATCTTTTGTGCCTACAAACACAAAATTCTCGGGAGCATTGCTATTTTGCGTCCATGTGAAGAAAAGTGCAGCAGAAAGTTATCGGATGATGCGTGAGTCTTGCGAAGAGCATGCTCCATCAATTTTATTCTCTGTTTTCTGCTTTAGACTTAGACTGTAGCTACGACTATTTGACATATTTGGAAACAAACCATGAAAATATTTGATGTAAGAAATTTTCTAAAAATACACGATTTGCCAAAATATGACAATTTTTGCAATTTTCGTGTATTTTGTTGAAATGAAGTAATATTTCGATAGCTTTTACTTGTAAAATTGACAAATTAATACGTGGGTTGCTATTTAAGTTTCTGGCCTAGGTCACTTCTAGCTATTTTAGAACCAATTGACCTTTTCCCAAAAAAGTTTGGATTTTTATCGATAAAAGCTCCATACAACTCTTTCATGTGAGACCACGTTTGATATCGATTAACGATTAATCAAAAACTTACCTCGGCAGAAAAATGGAATTAACTCGTAAAAATATTCGTGCAATCATTTTTCACAACTTTCGACGTGGATTATCACGACAAGAGTGCAACGATGAACTTAAATCTTTGTATGGCGATCAAGCACCATCCTATAGCACTGTGAAAAATTGGTTTAATGAATTCAATCGCGGGCGACGCTCGCTCGAAGACGAAGGTCGTCCAAAAACAGTTGTTGTGCCAGAAAACATTGATGCCGTGCGTGAACTGATAATGCAAGATCATCATGTGACATAACGTGAGATAGAGGCATCCTTGGGCATTTCTTCCACCAGCATACATTCGATATTGCATAAACACCTGGGCGTAAACAAGTTTTGTTCTCGTTGGATCCCGCACAATTTGACAATCGCTCAAAAAAGGCTCGTGTGGATTGGTGCAAAGAAATTTTGAAAAAATAAAATCGCAGTGTTTCAAAAGACGTTTATAAGGTCGTCACAGGTGACGAATCATGGATCTATGCTAATGAGCCCGAAACAAAACAGCAATCGACCGTGTGGGTCTGCGAAGACGAGCCAAATCCAACGAAAGTCGTTCGTGAAAGAAGCACTTCGAAGCAAATGGTCGCCTGTTTCTTCGGTAAAACTGGTCATGTGGCGACTGTTCCGCTTGAGCAACGTAGGACGGTCAATTCTGAGTGGTACACCACAATTTGTTTGCCTGAAGTCTTCGGAGAAATTCGAAAAACGAACAAGAGAAGACAGATCATTGTGCACCATGACAATGCGAGCTCTCACACATCAGCTCACACCAGCGCCTTTTTGACCGCCCAAAACGTCGAATTGATGGGTCATCCGCCGTACAGCCCTGACTGGGCACCCAATGACTTCTTTTTATTCCCGCACATCAAGGGAAAACTGCGTGGTCAACGATTTTCGTCGCCAGAAGATGCTGTTGAAGAGTTCAAAAACCATGTTTTGGAGGTGTCTCAATCGGAGTGGAAAAAGTGCTTCGACAATTGGTTTGAGCGCATGCAAAAGTGTATAAAACTTGCTGGAGAATACTTTGAAAAACAATAAAACCATTTTTGATCATAAATATTTGCGTTTTCATTGTTAGGCCAGAAATATATGAAGCAACCTAAGTAGGATAAAAACGAGTTCTGACCACCATCACAATTTTAACGAGAGCCCTGCTCGACTTCGATATAACCGTTAATCAGGGTAAGGTTTATTTAAGAATATTTTATTAGATCACAATATGCCCCAATTGTGGGAGATATGAGGTTTTTTCCAAATTGCGGGGGTGGCAACTCTAGTATCTGATCGGGAAATGATGTATGGCGGATCGATAGGTAATGATGATTAAAATATATGTCTAGAGGGTTCGAATAATCTATCTTCAAAATTGTGGGGGATATGAAGACTTTTCCAAATTGCGTGGGTGGCAAATCTTCTATCGTACATCTGATCGGAAAATGATGTATGGCGGATCGATAGTATTTTAATATGTGTCTAAAGGTTCGAACTGATCCGTCCTGTCGGCGTAATTTCTGCGGACACCCCCCACGACCGAATTATTTAAAAAATAGAAATCATATATTAGCATTTTCTAATTCCACTTTTTATAAGTTATCAAACCCAAAAACTACACCCGGTTTTATTTTTTTCTAAATTCCGGTAGTTTTTTTTTTTTTTTTGTGGCGATGTTCAAAACGAGTTATGATGATTATAATATGCCAAAGTTCAAGAGCGCAAATTGTAATAAAATTGTTTTTTAATAAAACCACAATGAATAAACTCAGAAAAAAACAGAAATTTTTTTTAAAAAAATAAAAAATGGTGATATTGTGATGATTAGGAAAAATTGTATAAAAAATTTTAAATTTTTGTATTATTTTGGTGTTCAACCCAATTGGTTCAAAAAAAAAAAAATAACTCAACACCTCAACATAATGGGTTAATTTTTTCGGAATGGTCACACCCTGTGTACCCGAACTGTTTTTATATTTTCGAGAAACTAAGCCCTAATGTGTGATAGAATATAAACCCACAGTAAGAGGTAGTGTTGTTGTGGTTTCACTGGAAGTCTACTTTTCTGAAAGATATAACACCTTTATAAATAATAGCTTACTTTTACCTTTCCTTGTCTGGGAATCGAACTCGGGACATAGAGAAATATCTGGTAAGCCAACAAGAACGGCTGTGTTTTAGCGCACTCGACATATTTTACGTACAAAATTCTTGATTTAAGTATTGTACTTGATTTAAGAATCTTTGTTCACGTTTTAGGGAACATTTGGGTAAATTTTAAACTTGACTGATTCGTAATTACTTTGGCACAATCATAATGATCACTTGAAATTTTAAGTACGAAACGGTATAAATTCAATCCCGTTCGTTCTAGAACGCTGGCAGCCGTTTTTCTGAGTGTACATGCCAGAGAGCAGGCTTGCATTTTTTGGTAATTTTCAAAAATAAAAACAATAATTCCTATTTTTGGCATAATGCAGTTCGGGATTTAAAATTTTTTTTTTAAAGATTTTTAAATTTTTGAAATTTTTTCAAGTGGCAATCTTGGCTACGTCGCTAAATAAAATTTCGCATATTTTGTATGAATTAATTTAAGGTACAATTGATATGGGGATCGATAGGTAATGATGATTAAAATATAGTGTAGAGGTTCGTAACATCTACTCAAATTGTGGGGGATATGAACTTTTCCAAATTGCGTGGGTGGCAAATCTCTATCGTACATCTGATCGGAAATGATGTATGGCGGATCGATAGTAAAGATGATTATAATATATGTCTAGAAGGTTCGAACAATCTATTTTCAAAATTGTGGGAGATATGAGGTTTTTTTTTACAAAATACATTTTTCGGGAAAAATCTGGAGACTAAAACTCCGGAACCGGTTTGTAGACCTGATAGGCACTCGAAACTCATACTCACAGCTTAAGAACTCTAATTTTTTAACTTTGGATTCAAAATGATGAGGATTTTCGAAATTTTTTGATTTATTAGAATATGAACTATGGAATTAATTATTAAATTAGTTAAATATTGAAGACTGGAAATCCATCGAGTACACATTGCTCAAGTGCTCTTTTTTCAAACAGACGAACAACTCGAAATTTCAAACGAAGTCTATAAAACCAACTTTTCTACATTGCATAGTTTAATGGGTGTTTAAAAGTTAAAATTTTGTAAACATATAGTCATATTATTTAATTATATCATACCCAAAATTATATCATTGATCGGGAATTTATATGAATACACTCCAAAATAATGATTAATTGCCAATTTAACTACACCGGAAAAAAGATCAAATATCAAGTTGTAGTATAAACTGATAAACAAACTATGCGTAATATAGTATGTACGAACATATCATCTACACAGAAAAAAGAGATCTATATGGAATACATATTTTAAGATTCTACTTCGTAGGGATATTAAAATGTCCATTTACATATCCTTAAGTCTTTTACGTTCAATTTAATAATTTTTAATCATAAAAAGATAAAAAAAGGATATTAAAATATCCAGTTCAAATCGAGGTATTTTAAAGAAAATATAATACTTGACAGAAGTAAATATCGTGATCTCTTGTCTGTGTAAGCACTTAACTTGTGTCCAACCAATTCGACTCACACTGTGCAGTTAGTCAATGTTATACTTACCCCCGCTATACGCTTGTCTTCCAGTGGCACTAGCGTTGGATGATATATTCCTGCTGTGGCCACATCCAGTCGCCGAATATTTCGAATCAGACGCGATATCCGACGACGCGGCTCGGGTTCATCAAGTACAATATATTCATAGTGGCTGCCATTGGTTTTTGGTGGTGACGGTGGCGGTGAATTAGTGGAAGTTGGAGGAGGATGATCCAACTCTAAGCTCGCCTCACCATGAATGGGCGGCCAATCCACAGATTCTATAAATTCCACAGTGTCATCATGTGGATCAAGAGGCGGCTGATTATGTGAGACCTGTTCTTTGAGGATTTCATAGGCCTCTAAAATAGTGAGTTATTTTAGTTACTTATCGATTTATCCAATTTTCAGCTACTTACCATTCACCATCTGGCTCTTGACCTCTTCCTGGCAGTTCCTGATCACCGACTCCACACGACGAGCCGTTCGCGGTGGATTCAAACAGCGCGCCTTGTTCTTTTCATAGTGTATTATATAGCCCAGAGCATCGATCGATGTGATAATCACACACAAGATATGCAAAAGTTGTGCAATTTTCATGGCCACAGACTGAGTAAAGAGTGAACCGTTCAACTCGGATGCTGCCAATTGAATGTGCCATGCACATTTCAAATGAAATCGAAAGCATTTTCACTTTTCATCAATTTGGCAGGATCCACTTCCCCTAATCCCGCTGCCGGTGGAAAGCACATGTATGCATTTCCAGTTTTGCTTTATGGGTATGTGGTTCAATGGCAACAGTTGGCCACAATTGTAACTGGTTGCGTATTTCCCATGCGTGCAGTTGCCTCCAAAACTTGTCCTTAGTGCCCGTTAAAAACATGGTCAATGGCTGGCAGTGGCATTTGGTATTATGTTTCATTCCATTGTTTCAATTGCAATTAACTTGGTTAGAAGCGCGCACACACACGCTAATTGTGTTAATAATAATTAATTGAAGGTATCAAAAGAGAAAGACAAGTATATATTAGTTTAAACAAATCTTTGTTCTTTCACATCTTTTTATACGCCTTTCGACCGGGGTTCAGAATACACTAATGCCAAGGTTTATTTCAATTCTCGAAGCATGTAGAAAAGTAAAAAAAAGACAAAAAAGTCGACTACGCAGGCTGTGGATCGATATGAGCTGAAGAAGAAATCATAAGACTTAACCGCACGATTATTGTATCTTAAGCCTTAATAATATTTTTGGTAACTTTATTTAGATTGGATAGATTATCTTATTTTTGACTGATGCTTTTGATTTATCAACATCATCAGCACGGCTTACAGAAGCAACATTATGAACGTTTTTGCAGCAGAAACTCCATTTCATAAACAAAAATGCAAAAATTTGATAATTTGGACTGATATTTTTCGTAAAAACATATGAAACTCATTAAAAAATGTAAGCAAACAGCAAGCGTACGCTTTTTGTTGCTGACGATAGTCGTCAAGCTGCATGCATGTTTGCATGCAGCGGACGGTCGAGTGTGCGTGTCTCCCCAAACACACGTGCGCAGCAACAAATTGTATGCTTCTCGTACATCGCGTCGCATACGCTACGATAACGATACGAGTAGTGTGCGGACGGCCTAAGTGTAGCTCAAACACTATTGTCATTTATGAAAAATTAAAAAGACATGACAAACTTGAACGGGTTTCTCCTAATTCGGGCCTTAAGAATCGAACTGCATCATTACTTTATTCAGTTATTACCACGGCTGCAAATCGGTTTTGAACGGAACCGGTTTGAATCCGGAATTCCGACTTTTCTTTTACTATGAACCGTACCTCTTGGAAAACAAATATCTGAGCCTGAACCTGTTCGAATTATATTTTTTTAATAAAAATTTGGAAATTTTAAGAGCTTATATTTTTAATGGGCCTGTCATCTTTTCTATACAAATTTTGTTAAAACTCTTGAGCCTCAAACAGCCTGAACCAAAACCTTCAGACATAGTTCGAATCGCAAAAACGCACCTCCCAAAAACTACATGGCTTTGCAGCTCTGGTTACCATGATGGTTTTAAACATATTTTTATTTAAAAGTTTTTACGAAGTTAAACTTTTTATGCAAATTCCAAAAATTATAACTTATTATCGTGAAATCTTAAATAAATAGATTTAATGTCGTCTTACTTAGAACATTCACAGTTTTGAAAATATTCCATTCAAAAAGTTATAGATCAAATTCAAAAAAAAAAATACAAAATGATATTAAATTAGAAATATTAACAGAAACAAAGTTATTCTAGGAAAATAAGGGTAGATATTAAAAAAAAATATTTTACTTAAAATTTGGAACTTTAAATAATTTTTTGTAACACATTTTATGTAAAAATAGTTGCACTTGATTTGGAAGGCTTTCTTGTACATAACTTGAATGGCACAATATCGAAAACCTATAAATCAGTGAATAAGAGGACGCCGAAATCACTTGCGTTAGAATTTACGAAAATCATTATTACATTTTTCACAGTTTACAAAAAATTTTAACTTGGATCAAAATCTCGTAAAAATAATTTGCATGAAGCCAACTGATAACTAAA
>JAEIFT010000773.1:0-86313 GCA_018904225.1 Lordiphosa mommai
GACTGCCATACGGGTTAGACTACAAACCGACCTGCTCTCTGGTTTTTACTCTATTTTAGCGTCGTTCTCAAGCTCAAAGATCTTCTGCAAAGTATAATGCAACAAAGATATATTATATTTTCTTCCTAGAGTCGGAGATGCTATCTTCCGGCTGCTACAATTCTTTTGCACCTTTGGTAGAGGGTAGACAAAATTTATTTAATATTCAAAAATAAAATACAAGCTACACTCTGAAAAAAATGCCATCCTATATTTGAGAATGACCTTGATTGATTTAAGTTTTTTGTTTTCTTATTTAAACTTTTTAAATTATTTTGGACCATTTTTTAAAAATTTAACAACTTAATATTAAGAATAAAATACAATTATATTGATATTAGCTCTAAGGCCATAAGATGTCTGTGGCATTTCAGTTGTTGATTTGTTGTGTTTCAATATTTTCAAATAATTAATAATTTAATTAATAAATGATATATCTGAAAAATCGTATTCCAAGTTTAGTGAGTTAATAAACCTGAAATAACTTGAAATACGATTTTTTCTCCGATTTTTAAATTCTGAACTTGGTCAGTTTTCGAAATCGTTTGTACTAGAATTTTAACTGTGTAAGTAAGGAATTCTTGATGTTTTTTCTAAATTTACCGGAAAACTGAATTTTCGAATAAGACTACAAATTTTTACCTGACCGGGGGTTTTTACTAGGCTGCAAAAACCCAAACAATATTTCAAGAAAAGTTCCATTCGGGTTAAAACCCGCATTAGTATTAGAATCTTTTTTGCTATATTAAAAAAAATGTTTGAAGTTTATGAAGTTAAATTGAATTTTTTTTTTATAAACCTAAGATAGAAAAATTCAAAAAATTTTTGACAATCGCACAACTAGATAACGCCAAAAATCGCTAGACATGATCCAATTTTTGAACATTTTGTACTTTTTCGTAACCTAAAATTTGTTTCGAAGCCAGCTTGGGCTATTATCTCACATGTAATTCTGTTACAGAATAAATAATGTTGGAGTTTTGGATACCAAACTGGCTTAACCGCGGATTTGATTTATCTCTGATTTATCGAGTTATTCTAAATTATAGAAAAGGAATCCATTATTAAAATATATAAATTTCGTTTTCATTTTCAGCTTTAGAACACATTAAAAGAGCATTGAACTAGTAGAAGCCCAAAAATGGGGGAAGGTTATGCCTCTCACATGTGTGTGTGTGTGTGTGTGTTTGTGCAAGTTCGGTGTGAAAGTTATAAGCCAGGGCAAAGCAGAGCCAACAATTTGGTTTTGTTGAGATTTTCGGTTTTTTTTTTTCAGCAGACGAAGAGCGCTGCGTGTGCGTCTGCGGCAAGTTCATTCACATTTGCACTCATTAAGCGGCCAAAAATCGACATCAGCGCGGCCCGAAACTGCAAGGGCCTCCACACTTTATGTCAATTTTGCTGGACACGCTTTTCATCACGTTGTCGCTTACAGGTGTCCGATTGATTGCCAATGGCTAAGTTAAGTCCAAACAATTGTTGCTCACCGTTTGCCGTTTTGTATGTCATGTAATAGGCACAGCGAGTGCCCGAGATCCGACCCGAACCCAAACCCGTAACCCAGTCCCAGCTACAACCCTCCGCTTCCCCCTCTCCTCAACCTACCTTTACCCGTGCAACGTGCCATTGCCATACAATGTTTTTATCGGCCGAATGGTGTAAGCGTACCCAACCCCCTCCGCCCTCCGGCCCCCCCGTGGCCCTCACCTGCTCAGTAGGCCAGCCAGCCAGCTATCGCTTCGAACTTGCTGTCACGTTTTCCACTCACGTTTTCCCAACAGCGCAGTCAACGCTTTGCCATCAAACAGGTTGGATGTTGCGTGGCGGGTTGGATGCGGAGGTGGACGATTGACGTACGATTTTGCTGTGGTAATGACATGGCATGTTTTCTCACGTTGCAGAGGCAGCCGCCGCCGCCGATGCCGCAGCAGCCCAGGCGTAGGAAAATTGTGTCCAGAAAATTCGTGGTTTCGAGGTCAGATGTGTGGGCGAACTGTGTGGAAAGTTTTTTTTTTGTGTGTGTCTAAAAGCAAACAGGATTTTGCTGGAAGGAGGTCAAATTGGAGGGGAAGGTGGGATCCTTGGAAAGTTCTAGTTGATCATTAGAGAAATTAAATACATAAATACAAATCAAAGACAGGGAAGAGGGGTAACCCACTCACTAAAAAGTAGGCTTCTCAAAGAATAAACTAGAATAAACTTCAGAGGCTGGCGATGAGCGCTTGGTTTATGTAGCTTTTGTAGCTGGATAAAGAAGCTCACTTAAACATTCTCATTTACAGCTTTACGCACACTATAAAAGGGGACCATCACTGAACTACATATTGCCTTCTACAGAAGGCTAAGCTTAATTCGACGTTATAAAATGGACGTTTTCTATGTAAGTTTTTGTCAATCTTCCCGTAAGACCATTTAGCTCACCTTCTTTAACACTGCCGTAACTCAAAAAACACGATTTTTAAGTCAATGATGCAAAAATACAAGTGGGGTAAGAAATTCAATTATTATAAGAATCAGAATCATTGAGTCCAATTAGCACTGTTTTTTTCTGTTTCCTAAGTAAGTTCTTGTCAATCTTTCCCTTTAGACCAGATATTATTAAACACAATTTTGAAGTTAATAATGTCAGAATTTTCGCAAAATGTTAAACATTTCATTATTATGTGAATCAGAATTATTGAGCTCACTCAGCATTTTTTATGTTTGACGATTCGTGTATCCTAAAATACTTGACCTTACAAGATTTCCAGTACACTCAGAAAAAAACCGAGAACTTTGTACTTAAATCAAGTACAAACGGTGTCAATAGTACGCCGAAGTACGAAAATACTTTAGTTCAAGTACGATTTTTTCAATCCCGAAATACTTGATTTAAGACCGTTTCGGGATACATTAAGTACATTTTGGACTGTTCCAATCCCAATTGGTTAAAAAAAAAAATAACTCAACACCTTAACATAATGGGTTAATTCTCGGAATGGCTCAACCCTGTTGTACCTCGACTGTTTTTATATTTTCGAGAAACTGCTTCCCTAAATGTGTGATAGAATTATAACCCACGTAGTACAGTACAGACTGAAGTCTTCTTTTCTCTGAAACATATAATAATTTATAAAAATTAATAATAGCTTACTTTACCTTTCCTTGTCTGGGAATCGAACTCGGGGACTTCGGGACTGAAGCACAAGAACGGCTGCGTCTTAGCGCACTCGACCGCGTCGCACTTGCGAGACTAGCCGCCAAATTACATACAAGTACGTTTGCTCCAGACGGCAAAACGAAACTCAAAGAGAGAAGCCAAGAGAGCCAATTTTGCTTTTTGCTCTCAGCTTGTGCGCGCTCTCACTCGACACCCATGAACGAATCATACTTAAACGGGGCTAATTAAAGTACGGCCGCCGCCGCACTCCCCCTCACTTAGACGTGTAATCCCCGACCGCCGTGCTTTCCCACGACGCGGACGCGGACGACGGGGCGGCGGACAAGCGGGATGAACTCAAGTTGTCCGTTACAAACCCCATTAATATACCCGTTTTGAGTGCAAAAAATTATTGATTTAAGTATTTCGTACTTGATTTAAGAATTTTGTTCTATTTTAGGAACATTTTGGGTAAATCTTAAACTTAAGTCTGATTCGTACTTACTTCAAGTACAATCAAGTACGAATTATACTTGAAATTTTTAAGTACGAAACGGTATAAATTCAATCCCGTTCGTTCTGGAACGCTGGCAGCCGTTTTTTTCTGGAGTGTATGGGTTTGCCGTAAGCTTGATAAACAAGCTCACTCAAAATTCTCCATTTAAAGCTTTACTTACGCTATAAAAGGGGCGACTATCACTAAGCTAACTTCGATCATTCTAAAATGAACGTTTTCTATGTAAATTCTTGTCAATCTTCCCGTAAGACCATTTAGCTCATATTCTTTAACACTGCCGTAACTAAAAAAAAAAAAAACGATATTTAAGTCAATGATGCAAAAATACAAGTGGGGTACATTTGTACCCCGAGCAATTTTGAACGCAAAACGTAAGAATATTCAATGAAAATGTGAATCAGAATCATTGAGCCCACTCAGCACCATTTTTTACTGTTTTACGATTTGTGTATTCCTAAAATGTACGATTTCTAAATAAGTTCTTGTCAATCTATCCCATAAGACCACTTAGCTCATTTACTTCAAGACAAAAACACAATTTTGGAGTTAATGCTGCCAAAATACACGTGGGGTGTACCCCAAGCAATTTTAAACGCAAAATGCAAGAATATTCAATTATTATATGAATCGGAATCATTGAGCACACTCAGTACTGTTTAATTAGTGTTTTACGACTTGCCTTTCCTAAAAAAGTACGTTTTCTTAGATAATTCTTTTCAATATTTCCCATCTGACCATAAAGCTCAATTACTTCAAGACTGTCGTACACAATTTTTGAGTTAATCATCCACCAAATACATGTGGGGTACATTTGTACCCCAAGCAATTTGCCTACGGAAAATGTTAAATATTTATTTATTTACTAATCAAAATTATTGAGCCCACTCAGCACTGTTTTTTACTATTTCAAGTAAGTTCTTTGTAAAATTTCCCCTTTGACCATAAAGCCTCACCTACTTCAAGATTCCCTCGTAACTCAAAAACACAATTTTGGAGTTAGCCAATGCAGAAATACATGTGGGGCACAATTGTGTAATCTCAAGCAATTTTGCACGCAAAAATGTTAGAACATTTTTATTTATTATGTGAATCAGAATCATTAAGCCCTCTGCGACTTCTTTTTTTTATACCCTTGCAGAGGGTATATTAAAAATTGTCACGATGTTTGTAACGTATAGAAGAAAGTATTTCCGACCACATAAAAGTATATATATTCTTGATCAGCATGACGAACTCGAGTTCATTTCCGTTTGTCCGTCTGTCCGTCCGTCCGTCCGTCTGTCCGTCTGTCCGTCTGTCCGTCTGTTTCTATGCTATCTCCTCCCCGAAGTTTTGAAGTCATATCTTGATCAAACTTTGGCAAAAAGTCTTAAAATACAAATACGCTGCACATTTGTCGGAATCGGCCGGATCGGGATGACTATATCATATAGCTGCCATAGGAACGATCGGTCCAAAAACTAGTTCTAATGAGAAAACTTTTTTGTTTTCCATCGTAGCGTCACCAATCGTGGTATGTATGTAAGTTTTATATGCTTCCACACAATTCTGGAAAAACAAAATCGGATGATTATAGCATATAGCTGCCATATAAACGGTCGCTCAAAAACTAGTTCTAGTGAGAAAACTTTTTGTTTTTCATCGTAGCGTCACCAATCGTAGGAGTATATTAGTTTTATATGATTCCACAATACAATTCTAAAAAATTTATCGAAATCGGATGACTATAGCATATAGCCGCTATATAAACAACAATCGGTCCAAAAATCCAGTTCGAGTGAGAGAGCAAAAAACTTTTTGTTTTCCACGGTAGTATCACCAATCGTGGTATATATTAGCTTTATATACTTCCACACAATTCCTGGATAAATTGATCGAAATCGGATGACTATAGCATATAGCTACCATAGGAACGATCGGTCTAAAAAACCAATTCTAGTGAAAAAAACTTTTGCTATCAATGGTAGCGCCTTTCAAAAACCGCAAGGGTATTTGAAACATCGGCGTAGCCGTTAGCCTTTCTATTTTTATGCAAAGAGCACACTTCGAAAAGTGTATATTAATTTTGCCCAGAAGTTTGTAACGCATAGAAATATTCATTTCCGACCCCATAAACTATATATTCTTGACTGTGACGACGAGCTGTGGAAAGTTCATTTCCGCTTGTCCGTCCGTCCGTCTGTCTGTCCGTCTGTCTGTGCGTCTGTCAGTCTGGTTCGTTTCTACGCGAACTCCACAAGGTCTCTCAGTTTTAGTTCATCGAGCTGAAATTTTGGCACAGAGTCTTCTTTTACTGCACGCAACTAATACAACGGAACCGGCTGATCGATGACTATATCATATAGCTGCCATAGGAACGATCGGTCAAAGAACTAGTTCTAGTTAGAAAACTTTTTTGTTTTCCATCGTAGCGTCACCAATCTTGGTATATGTTAGTTTTGTTATGCATCCACATAATTCTTGGAAAATTGATCAAATCGGATCACTATAGCATATAGCTGCCATAGGAACGATCGGTCGTGAAAAATAAGTCTTTGTGAGAAAAACTTTTGATTTCCATCGCAGTATTTATATTTTTTTATTTTTTTTTTTTTTGAAAAAACTAGTTCTAGTGGGAAAAACTTTTTATTTTCCATCGTAGCGTCACCAATCTTGGTATATTAGTTTTATATGCGTTAACACAATTCTGGAAGATTTGATCAAAAATCGGAGGACTATAGCATATAGGTGCCATAGGACCGATCGGTCCGAAATGTGTTTTACTAAGAAAGTTTTTTTATGGTATCAAATTTTATTAGCAATGATTTAAAAATGTTAAATACGATCCTGATATCTATATCCTAAATGGAGTCCCGGAATCATGGCCACCACCTCTGCACCTTTTTTTTGAGGCCTTATTTGGCAGGCTCGATGCCAACTTTTGAACAGCCCCTCGAATTCCAACATTTTTTTTTTTATTTTTACTATTTTTGATTAATTAGTAACACAAAACAAAAAACCATATTGAAAAAACTCTTATGGTTTTCTCTCTCCAGAATTTTTGGAAAAAACACTCATAAAACACTCACAAAAGGTAGAATACCCCCCTAAGGCCATAAAGCTCACTTACTTCAAGATATCGGAAATTTCTGTTAAATGGGCCCAATGTTTTTCGGTTTTGTCAATATTTTGTGAAGGTCACACTAGACTAAACATTTTAATGCAAAAATGAATAAAAGGATTCTTTCTAGCATATACTAGTGGCGTTGCTAACTTTGCTCGCATTTGTGTTCTGCAGCAATTTTATTTTTTAACGTTTTAATAAGTTAAAAATTAGTTGGATAAATCCCTCGTTTTCTGACTAAGCAGCCTGGTGTCTTTACAAAATAAATTTTTGTATTCTCCAATTTGAAGAATTTTTTCAAAAAATTTTAGCTTGACCTTCTTAAACAACTTATTTCATCTATTTACTTTCCCCCGACCCCCCACCTGAAGGTGACTAAAAAAAAAATCAGTATTTTTCCAAAAAAAAAAACAATACCTGTAAATTTTTTTGCAAAAATGTATTGCTTAAGCACTTCCATACTTACATACAAAAATATTTGCATATAATTAAACACAACGTACGAAATCACATTGCCGTCATTACATAATCAGCGCAGTCTGAGCTCAAGCCAAGTCTTTAGGGTCAGACGAAAGCGACGACAGAGAATCGAGAAGCGAGAACAAAGAACGAATCGAATGTAAGTCAACATTCAATAATAATAAATAATACAACAACAACAGCAACAAAAAACAAATGTATATTTATTATGCACATTTTAATATTTTGTAGATGCAGAGCGAAAAATAAGGGCACAGCATATTATTTTATAATGATTTTGAAAAATAATATTAATCCGGACTTTCGTTACTTAAACAAAGCGCTTATTAAGGACCTTATTTAGGGGACGCACAACTTTATTTCATGAAAAAATGCATGTTTTTGTTGGATTTTATGTTTTAAATTATTGACCAATTAAAAAAAATAAAATAGTTTAATTTATATTTTTAAAATTTTTTTTCAAAATAATTGGAAAAAGGAACAAGAGAAGGGAAGGGTATTGGACTCTTAGCTCTTTTCTTGACTTCACTTGTCGCAGATATGAATTAAGTGGATCTAAGATGCTACCATGTCTTTTTGACTAGGGACAGGGTAATTTTTTGAATTAGATAAAGGAATCAAAAGAACATCGTGATCCTTCATTTTTTTCTGAAACCAAGTGCGAAAGTATTGCCTTAATACGAATTTACAATCTCAAAATTCTTTAATTTGATTAAAAAGTAGGATCCGAACTTGAAAAGAGACTTTTCGGATGACACATGAATTTTGGGATTGTTACAAATATTTCGTGCTTGAAACTTCAATCTGAAGTTCGGGATCAAATAATTTTTTAACACAAATTTAGCTCCCCAAATAGATTTCATTGATTTATTCTACAGCAGGGCCGACCAAATGGAGATGACTGAAAAATTTGCACCCAATTACAATCAATGAGTCGAAACGGTTTAAACCAGTTAATAAACCGGAATAGTAAACCGAAATAAATTGTTTTAGCCACGTACCGGTATCGGAACCGATGATATATCCGTTGTTTTTTAAAACCGAAAACCGTTATAATATAGGAAACTAAAAAAACCAGAACCATACCGAAACGCTAATACCGGTACCGTATTGGTTTTTAAAATTTCTCAAACTGATTTATATTGAAGCTGTAGAAAATGTTGATCTAAATTTTAGAAATAGAATTTAAAAGCCGTCCTCCACATTAAAAAATACTTTCTAGTTTTAAGAATGTTTTGTTTTTACCACCCCTTTGACTATTTCACGACGATTAGGGCCAATCCAAAAGGAAAGAGTTCATTAACGCTATATTCCAAAAACAGGGCATCAGCAGATTTTTGGGTGGATTCTCGAACCAAAAAAATTAAGATATATTTCTAGCTATTATGTTACTGCGATGAAATCATAAACAAGATACAAGATAAGAATGGGATAGTACCCCAAGAAAAATATTTTCTAACGTGTTAATATTATGTATGTATTCTTAAAGTAATTTAATTTTTGATACTTGAAAATTGTGCTTGTACCGGCAAGATACAGGTATACGAAATAAAAATTCGGGCGTACCGTATCGGAACCGGAAACAAGTTAAATCCGAAATATAACCTTTAACCGAAATACTAATTTCGGTACGTACCGGAACCGGTACCGAAACCGAAATTCGTTTCGGGATTAATCCCTAGCTTAAACTTTTGTAAAACTCGGTCATCATGTAGGTGAAAGTCCCGAACAGTTTTTCACCACCGCATTCGTACTAGCATATGACCCGGTGCGCTTCGCTTTGACACTATCAGTATAGCCGTCAAGAGCTTGCAAATCGGCTCAAATCAACTACTCCACATTGTCATACATTTTGGGTTGGTTTTCTAAAATCATAAAATTATTCCATCATAAAATCTCTTGCTTAATTATTTGGCATAATGTGCTTACAAACCAAGTTTAAAGTCTATCGGATGGAAAATTTGAATTCCATTTTCCCAACGCTGGGGGTGAATTTTTCAAAATCGGAAAATCTTACCTGTCTAATAATTTTTGTAAATAATGTGTTCACAAACCGAGTTTAAATTCAATAAAATAAATAATAATATATTGTTTTCCGATATATTTTGCTTGAATTCGGATTTTCCTTCGGAAAAAAACTTAAAAAGCTTGTTGTTTACTTTCTTATTTAGTTAGAACTGAGTTTAAGTCAAATATCAGATGAAAAATAGCTTTTTCTAAAACGAATTTTTCCAGCAGTTTTCTTGATCGAATTTCCGGGAAAATCGGAAAAGCACATGTCCCAATTATTTCGCTTACTTACGATTTCCCTATATTAGCTTTTCTGAGTATTTTCATTACCCCTTGTGAATACGTAACTTTCCCAAACTCTTTCCTTTGTTTAGTTTATTTTTGCTTCCACTTGCGTGTGCGTGGTTGTCAATCTGTGAATCAGTCAGTCAGGACAACCTCTTTGATATATGAAGAGATTACAACACACAAAATCAAGAGGACAGGATATTTCGCAGCTTGGGCCACTCGACTGCAGCGCTCTTACTTGTTTTCACTAAAAGATAGTTTTATAAATATTTCCCGATTAACTTAATAGTTTTTAAAGAACCAAAAAAAAACTTAAAAAACGATTTTCAAAAGAAAAGAAGAAAGTAGTTTTGGCTTTTATTTGTTTTATCGGTTCAAAGAGCCAATATTGATAAGAATCAGTCAGGAAATTTAATTTAAAAAAAAAAATATTTAAGTCCTTAATTTTAATTTCGAAATCAAACCTATTTTTACGATTTTCTGAAATTGAAAAAAAAGGATCGTGAACCGGGACTCAAACCTGAATCTACGTTCGAGAACTTGCAAAATTTAACTTAAATTTAAAGGTTTTTGCGGTTATATTTAATCTTTGTGGTTCTGATTTTTAACCTCAAAATTCTTAACGCTCAAGTTTTGGTCCTGGTTGGAATTAAACACGAATTTATCCATCAGTTCTTTTATCATTCCATTTGAAGTCATACGATTATTTTAAAGCTCGTCCCAGATATTTGACTTCATTTTGTAAAAATCAGGGCTGCAAACCCAAATCATTTTTTCGAGTTTCACTTGCTGGTTCGAACCAAAATTTACCAATGGTTAAGGAAAGTTCAAAGGTTTCAAGGTTTGGTTCGAACCTTGGTTCGTCCGAAGTTTTCAAAATTTGTAAAGAGTAATTAAATTGTTAAAAATATGCAAAAAATTACAGAATTCAGAATTTTTACTCAAACTTACGAGTTCAATTAATTTTCATTAAATTTTATAAGTATTATTTCTTCGAGCAATTATTGGCCTACACTTTTTCTTATTAATAAAATGCCCGAGGAGAACATGAATTTTAGGTAATTTTTAAAGTGTCGTTAAAGGCAATCAATATTTTTAGTATCTTTTTTATCAATTCTTTTTAATATTTCAAGAGTACAAAAAAAAAAAAAAAAAAAATCGAAATTAAAGAACTGGGAGCCGATGGTGGGGGCGTCAAAAAAATTGGCAGTTGAGTTTTGACATGATTTCAACCCTCCTAGTCATATGAAATGAAAAAAAAAAAGATTATTAATCGCAATGATGTCGCAAGAATCAGAACTAGGGATGAGTGAAAACAATTTTTTTTGACAAAATGGCGACTGTTTGAAAAAATACGATTTTTTACCATTTTTGAGTTTCTCGAATTTTTTAAAAATGGTCAAAATTTAAATTTGGGGATGAGGCTAGTTCCAATTCTTGGAGGTCTATAAAGAAGATTCTCTGAAACTTTCAAGTGAATCGGTCCAGTAGAACTCGAGAAATCGTGACAAATATATTGAAAAAAGTCTGTTCTGAGAAAAAACGCATTTAAAGTTTCGCGTAATGTCTTTTGTTCGACTAGACCCAACCGAACCAGTTTGGAGCCGGGTCAGTAAAATGTCTATAGCTCCGAAAAAATTTAAATTTTCAAAAATCCTCTCGTAGACATATTCTTAAATAGTTAAACTTTGAAAATAAAAAAAATAAAAAATCGATTTTTTTGAAATTCTACACTAGAATACCCCCTTAACTAAGACTAGTATCTTTTTTTTAACCGAACCGAAAGTTTTTGTTCGGAACAGGTTCAGGTTCAGCTATTTTTATCAAAAGAATTCCGGAATTCCGGTTCGGTTCACCCCTGGCTACGCCCATGAGAATCCAAAGGTCACGAATTAACCAAAGACCATAAATCGTACTTTAAATAAGATGTACAAAATCTACCATCACTCTAAACCAGTTGGATATTTTAGATCTAGTTTCGTGTTAAATCAAATTGTATTTTCCATTGCATACTTTTTTGGGCTTGCCATTAAGGAGGGAGTTTTCGAGAATATGGAAAATCTTTGATGCAAGAATAGTTGTTCTTATTTAAATAATCGAAGCGATCTTTTTGGATTTAAGAATAAATCGTTCTAAATTTAAGTACACCCAAGAATAAATTATTCTTAAAATTTTCATACGCAAAACAATATAAAACTCTTTCCGTTGACTTTCTCTGTGTGTACTTTCCGTTTTAATCATTCATTTAACCAGCTGCACTTGTGTGGAGTACGTAACTCACTTACGTATATACGTAAGGGGTATCCCCAATGTCTGCTACACATGTTGCACGCGAATGTAATGTCAAGTATAACAGGCGACAAGTAAAGCACGTTGCTGAACAAAAACAAAATTGCAATTTTTGCATTTTTTCAGTTTCATATTTGCATTTGCATCTCTCTCTGAGTTGGACAGCGAATACTCTCTCTCTCCCATTATTACGACAACTTGAAGGAGAGCACGTTAATTTTCCATACACCTAAAGATTGCATTGGCATCAGCCGTAGCCTCATTAGACTCAAGTCGCGAACATGTGAGCCAGCTCGCGACGGGAGCGTTGCACTGCCGGCTGCACATTCCCCAACACGTGACCAGCGCCCGCCGAGTCAGCTCTCGGTATAAATAGCCGTGCCATTGCTATAACTTGACGATGACTATGGGGGGGGATGGGACGGGGGGGGGGGGAGCTGACCGATAGCTATAGCTTCTATTACGTTGTTGTTGGCGTTTCGTAACAATTTGGCGTTTCTGTTCTGGGCAGCGGCGGCATCGACAGCGGCTTTGTAACACCCTCGCCCATGCTCGCCCTGCTCTGCTCGTGCTGTGACCAATCAGCGGGTCTGTTGCTGATTACCGTAGAATTCGTACGCCAAGCAAATTGTAATACAACAAGTCACTTGTACATGCATTCTTCGCCTTCAAAATGTTTGCGGGGATCTTTAAACAATTTGGATGGCAGATGGTTGCATGCATGTGTACCCGCTGGAGATGATAAGGCCGGAAGTTGGGCCACATTCGGTTGGCCCACGTGAATCCGTGAACTCACGTTGATTTGGCTTAAATGTTGTAATGTTATGAACATTAGTTATGAAGCAGGTATGTGTAGGTGGAGAATGCTAAGAATAAGAATGGATATGGGGGGATGGGGCTTAGATTGGGTTGAATAGGGGAAGGAGGGGAGGAGGACTTTTTTTATGGCTAAAAGATGTTAGCCTTTTTTGTGGAAAATTTATAGAAATTTTTAATGACTAATTTTTTATGTTATTTCAACTGGGATTATTAAATAAAATTTGTATAAAAATCTCTTTGAATTTGGTGAAAATGTACCAATAGCGAACCGTACACTGATTTCGGAATTAATTGTATTTTAATTTTAAAAATCAGCTGCTATCCTGATACTATAAACCTTCTGAGTTTTTGCCTACAAAATGTTTAAGGACTAGCTAACATTATTCAACGTTTGGCCTTGAACCTCCCTTTCTTTTTCGATCTTTTTGGTGGACTTTCCGAATTTTCAAAATTATTTTTCAAATGTTTTACGGCTATAGAATATACAAACCTAATTTGAAAACGATTGATTAAAGAGTCAAAATTTGAACTTATCAACTTTGACTTCGTGTGAAATTTAGAGTGAATTTTTGAATTTTAAATTTTTTGTCAAAAGTCTTTTAACCAATTCTCTAAGCTAACACGATCGCATGAAAAATGTTGTGAAAAATTATTTTGTCTTTACACGAAAATCGACATTTGTTAGCGCAAGATTATATCCTTTTGCCAGCCATTTTCCGACATTTGAAGTAAATTTTCCCAACTTCAAAAATTTATATCCCATTTATTTGGTCTACAAAGTTTGCACACCCAAATTTATTCTGATCGGTTCACAAATTACAATTGATCTTGAGCCCAACCCAGCCATCCATTATCCGTGCTCGAAGGTGGATTTGAGTAAAATTAAAAATTATTTTCCAATTTAATTGACCCTTTGAACTTACAAACCAAATTTAATACTGATGGGCTCCAAAATAACGATTTACCATTTTCCGACCATTGGAGTTAAATTTCCCAAATACACAAATAGTTTTTCCCATTTACTGAGCCCATAAAGCTTACACACCGAATTTTATAAAGAGCGTCACAAATCGAATTTCATTCAGATCGGCTCACTAATAACGATTGGCCTTGAAGCCACCAACGCCACCCATTTTCCAACGTTAAGGGTGGATTTGCTCAAAACTAGCCCATAGAGCTTTCAAACCCTATTTCATAAAGATCGGCTTAAAAATAATGATTGATCATGTACCCATCCACACTTTCCATTTTCCAACCCCCTGAGGGTGGATTTTCCAACATCGAAAAATTACTTGTCCAATTATTCTTCTTCCAATTTTTTAACAATTTGGGCTTTCATTTGATGTGAAATAAATAAATTTTATATCGTAATATAATACGAAACATTAACCAAAATGAACCGTTTCAAATCATGTACTTTTTGTAAACTGAACACCTATAACCTATATAATCGAAACCGGAAAAAATCTCGTAACCCTACCAAAACGGTATTTCCGGAACCGTACCCCTAAGGACCGGTTCGGTTGGGTTGGGTTCAGAATATTAAGTAATTTTTCAGCCGGAAAAAATCACGATATATTTATTTAACTTTAAGTGACCCTACGACTGAATGTAAAGAAGGGGAGTTGATAAGAACAATAGAAAGCAATGAACCGTTGCTATAGATTCCTTCGAAAATTGTCCAAGATATCATATATCGAAAATAATTTAATAATTTGGAAAGGTCTTTAAAAAATATTCTTCTGACTTAGTTGTACGAGCATTTTCAACACTTAAATCTGTTTCTTCTTATCTAAGATTTAGTAGAAATGAACAGTTCCAGAATGAAATAATGCCTACACAGACGAAAAAAGATACTGCCTCCAAACTTGGTATTTATTAACTTTTTTAATTTTTTAAATCGGACGACTTTAGCACATAGCTCCTATAGAAACGATCGGTTAAAAAAATAGTTCTATTAAGAAATACCTTTTTGTTTTTAATAGTAGCGTCTTTTTACTTATTAATAGTGATTATTATCCGATTTAACACAATTTTTAAGAGTTTAATCAAAATCGAATAAATATATCGTATTGCTCCCATATACCATTCGGCTTCTGCCTTGGTCAGCCAAATGGTTAAATTAAAATTTTTAGCCCGATTTGGATGGATAATCTGTGATCTTTTATATCATTTATATAATATAATAAGTCATCCGAGTCAGCCATAATATAGTTATCCGATGTTATCCCAATTTTGTAGATCTGTTTAAAATCATGAAATATTCATGATTCCGATGATTAAGAATGGTATTATGGAAAACAAAAAAAGGTTACTTGCTTAGACTAGACTGAGACTAGTTTGCATAGAATCAGACAGATGGACAAAGCTTAATCGACTCAGCTCGTCGTCCTGATCAAGAATATATATAGTTTATCAGCTCGGAAATAAAATATTAATGAAATGTATATTAATTTTGACCAGAAGTATGCAATGTTTATAAATATCTCTGGGGCGTTCAAAATGTTGTGATCTTTATTCGAGCTTAAAGTTATCGCAAAGCCTAAATCCTGAATCAATATGTTGATATCTGATTTAAAAAATTCGTACTTGAATTAGGCCAATCGTGTACAGGTTGAGCCATTCCGGTATGAACACATTATTGAGCCCGTTTGGTGTTGAGTTGAGCCCGAATGTTACAATTTGTTTGTTTTCAGTGTAAGAAATTGTTTATTATTCTATGATGGATTAACAAGTTAATTACTTCCGAAAGATTTTTTTTTTAAATAATTTTTACAATTTACATTTTCGAATTTTAAAGTAATATAATTGTACCGTTACTTATATACCGATAAAACCAACAAAAAAATTCGATGGAACCAAAAACCAAAAAATATTTAGAACCTAAAAAGAACTTTAAGCCCAAACACTTATTTCGGAACGCAACGGAACCAAAATTGGTTTTGACATTTATGCCTTTGGTATACCCTTTTTGTGATGTTTGTAATACACAGAAGGAATATCATCTTTTTTTTCTTAACTATCATCTTCTTCAAAATTTGATATTTCCTCATCAGAAGAATCATTTCTCTCTTTTATACACGGATATTCATGCCTTTCATAACAGCGTATATGTTCATATCGTTTCCTTCAACTTATCAGCTTTTTATTCTTTAGGCGAACATTTTACACTCTGTATATATATATTTTTTTTGTTGTATATCATTGAATGCATTTTGTAATCACACTCTTTAGAACTTTATTTTATTTATTTTTGTTGTGTTGATTTTCTTTTAATGCCAGTTGAATGGAATCCATTGTTTGATAATGAAACAAAGCGCCTATACCTTAAGTTTTGTATGCCTCAACAGTTATAGAGAGTCCATACATACATATACATACGTAAGTTTGTAAGAATATCGGCCAAAGGCGGAACTTACATAATTGCCCACTGACCTTACTTTTTCGTATTTGCTGTTTACTTATTATTTGTTTGTCGTATAAAGTGGCGGGGGTTTGTAAATGTTTTATTTGTTTTTTTTTAACTGGAACTAAGTTGATAGTTGCGATAAGGGGCTTACCATTTGCCATTAACACATTGGGGACTCGGGGAATGTTTTGGTTTTTCGTAAGTTATATAAGCAGAGGAATCGGTTATATTTAGGTGAGTACTGTGTGAGAATAGTTGATCTCGAAATGGGTTCGGGATCGGAACGGGAGCTGGTCGGAAGAAGACGGGACGGGAATAATGCCTAATCAAAATATGCATAATTTAGATAATTTTGGGACGGGATATACCAGGGTTGGGGCGGTCCGATCATCTTGAAATTTTGCTTCGCCTCAAAGGCTAGTACTCAGATGAGATAAAAATTTATTTCGACACAATAACCGATTTAAAAACATTCAATATTCAAAGTTGTTTTTATTTTAATGGGTTTTGCTTTAATTTGTTTTAACGGTTCAAAGAGAAAATATTGATAAGAATCAGTCGGCAAATTTTTAATCAAAAAATTTTTAAATCTGAATATAAGTCGAATAAATTTTTTTATTGGCGGACAAAAATAATGATATTTTTATCTCAACTGAGCCGAACGAAAATTTTATCCAACTGAGTACAATAAAAAAATATAGGTAAATACACATTTTTTAAGGGTTCTGCACTTCGCTAAAAACGTTTGGGAATTTTAGCATCAGCATTGTCTTATACTTTCCAATCAAGCGTTTCTATTCTATGAGTAAATATTATTCTTAAAATTTGACTTAAGAAAGAATGAGCTTATTTTACCCGGGACGATTATTTTGGGATTAATTTTGAACCAAAAATTCACAAATGAAAAGTTGTAAAAAAATCAGCCCGCTAATTTTGGACTTTTCTTGATCATATTTTCTTATTGTAATCTTCAAAATTATTGACATAGTCTCGTATCTACTTAAAGATAAGATTCCTCCTCCATGTTTAATGATTTTTATGTAAGCGCGCCCGGAAGTTTGTTTAATTAGATTAAAGGATACGAAAGCTCAATCGAAATTCGTTGTTATTTGTTATTGACTTTTGCTTAGGTTCTTTTTTTTTAAGGCCCAGATATTTATTTCTCTGCCTTTGCGTTTTTTTTTTTATGTTGATAATATTGTGTTTATTTTCTGAATATTTTGTGTAAGACGCTTGCGTCACCATCAAGACAACTGGCACACAAACACTCACACACACACACTTATACACTCTGGCTCAGTGGCTCACGCGGCCAGCACATTGCAGCGCAATACTCCAGCAACACCTCCAACCACCTATGGCCGTCACCCTTTGTCAACCCGCTACCCACTTTGTCATCTAGAAGCTCTGGCAATCACGTTCTAGTTTCAAATGTGCAGCTCAAAACGATTTCAGATTGACGACAACGACTAATGATTACTCAACCCCAGGCAAAATATAATAGGAGGGGGGCAGAGTTAAGGAAATTATTATGGGTGAATTTTTTTTAATCACTTAGTTATTACAAATTTCAGCAAAAGGTTCGTTTTGGTTTGATAGGTCTAAACTATAAAATAATGTTTATATAAATAAAAATAAATAAGAGTGCAGAACCAATATTTTGTGATTTTTAAGAACCAGTATCCCAGTACCAATATTCTTCTAACCGAAACAACCGTATCAGAACCAAATCATCATATGAGTAATGCTTCTGATCTGAATTGATTGTGCTTTTTGGTTTTGATGCTGCGCTCTTTCGTTAGATTTTAGTACCCACCGCAATCCCCACAACTTCAGCTAGATGTCTTTAAGAAACCTTCCTCTATTTCGTATGATTCTGGATCTGATCATGCTTATTGACTTTTCGACCATTCACTTTACGGTCTCGACGCATCGTTCATTCAGGGTTGTCACAATAATCTCTAGAGATTTTTGGCCTCGATTGATCTACAAACCTCTCTCGAAATACTGTCAGCTTCACGGACCTTCAAAGATTTGATTTTCTAACTTGAAAATCTAGTTAGATTGCTTTTTTATATAAAATAATTCTTCATCTTATTAAATAGGTTTGCATTTTTGGGAAATAATTTGCAATTTTTTAGATATAGACTGAACTAGACCTTTTACTGAATTGGTTCAATATTTTAGTCGTTTACTCCTTTTTTAATACTATTAAACGATGAACTATTAAAGGATAATCACTTTTAAGTTCAACTACTGAAATGCTGATGCAATCTGCGGCAAGGTGGAATTATATACGGTGTGGCGGTCATTTAATGCCTTAAACTTTTACCTTACATATTGTCAGTGAGCAACTAACACTTCATTTAGAAGGTTCATAAGACTGACACAAATTTACATACAGCAATAAGTATGTGCTTTTTGAAAACTAAATATCTGAGAAGGCTGATGAGAAAGTTGGTAGTCTTCCGAAGCAGCGCTGTACAAGAAACCTGCTCGCTTTGTTGTTGCTACATTGGTTGTTTAAAGCTATGGAAACATAATTTACAAGTCCTCGAGCCTTCTAAACACACTATCTAAAAAAGTATTCGTACCAGAAAAAATTCATAAAAATATTCTGTCAAGAAAGGTCGTCAGAAGAAGGTCAAGTATAAATGAATTGAGTTGAGTACGAATTTTCCAATCGGGTGCTTGTCTTGATCGCCTGTCTTCGGATTTGTCGAAAATAAGCTACGTTGAACATTACACGAGATTAATTTAAGCTTGATATTTTAAGGCGACCTCTGTATTACTTTAAATTGAAAGGTGTCGTAATCTGAATGAACATTAGTTCAAATTCATGCTCCCCGAATAGCAAATTTTTCGTGAGCCGAACGGCAAAGCTTCATGTTAAGTGGCCCAGAGAGCAATTTTTTCGTTCTTTTCTCTGACATTAGAAATCCGTACTAAATTTAATCTAGATCAGTGGACGGCAAGCAATTCAATCATATTTTAGCTATGTTTGTGCGCCTGCCAAACGAGACAAATTGGCAGCTAAGCATCGTGCTTATACTGCCCGTGTGCTGACGTCGCTGTTGCGCGGATTAGGCTATGCATAAGATATACGGGCGATTAGATCCAGGATCATTTGATTTTCTAGTTGGATTCGTATTTGAATGAGCCTTCTAGGTTTGATGCAAGTTATCTGGTTGCACTTGTTTTTTAGTACAATCAAGTTTGACTTGTATTTGAAATTATAATCCAAGGACGGAATCAAATTTATTTTTTAAAACTTCAATTTAGCTCCCCATAATTTTTGTTGATGTGTAGCTTAATCTCTTTACTGAATACAAAAGCTTACAAACAAACCAAAAGAGATTTTCATTACACCGAGAATTGAATTTAGGTAAGAATTTGAATGGAAGAGATTTCCGTAACACTTTTTGATTAATATGCAAAATAAATTACTTAAATATATATTTGCGAAAGGCAAAAAAAAAAAATTCTTTCCATTTGGCAATCACTAGGCAATTGCGACGTTTTCACAGGAAAATCAAATCAAAATACATATCGCAACAAACAGACGTGAGCTAAAACAAGATACAGGCAGTAAGCGGGCAGACAGACGCCTGCTCGATTCGAGGCTCGCTTATAAGGGATGTTTTTTTTCCAGTTGTTGCCAAAGTTAAACTTCATGCCCACCGCTGCTTTAGTTAATCAAAATTGTTAGCTAAATCTCTTCCCCAAATTCAGGTTTAAAGGCAACCGAAAAAGATTTCTGTGACACTGAAAATTGGTTGGGGCTTTAAGAACACCAATACACTCTCAATTTTTGTAAATAAACACTGGTCAAAATTATTTGTGCGACTTGCTGATTATTAAAATAAATTTACTTTAAATTCGAAAGAGGATAAAACGGGATGTACAAGTTGGGTCTTTAATGGTGTCGAAATTTGTATACAGAGAAAAAAGATCAAAATCAATTTAATCTTTGCTGGTTAATATGACCTTTAAAGAAATATCAAATTTTTATACAAAAATATAGAAAAAGATCGTATAGATATTTTTAACATATCATGTCATATCGGAGTGAATTGAAATGAACAAATGTGAAAATGACTGCCATTTCATATACATTTTTTTTCTGTGTATTTTAAAAACATATTAAAAATAGATTTACCTGAACCGACGTATAAGGGTTCGGTTTAGGAGCAGTGTAGCAATTCATCCATTTTCTGTACAAATCTAACTATTATTTTATTGTACAAAAACCGAAGCCAGAATTTTCAGTTATTTTTTAAATATTATTTTGTATTAAATTATGTAGTTTTTAGGTATTTTTACAGTTGAATTAGCCATTTTCCGGCAAAAAAGTTACTGAGAGGTTTGCAGCCATATAATCATAATTTTGCAAGAATAAATCTGTCCTGCGCGGTTCTCATTATGGAAAATTTTGCAGCATTTCAAAAGTGCTTAAAAATATACCAAAATAATTTGGAAAAATTAAGAAAATATCCAAATGAATTCAATTCGCATAATTCACGTGTAAAAACTTGACTTTTCCTTGCCCCACTGTGCCATGTGATCACATTTTCCAGCAGCAGCAGCAGCAGCTCGCGCGCAACAGGCAGTCCAACCTATTTCGAACATGTTCGCCACTCTCTGTCTGTCTGGGGTCTGTGTGTGTTTAGGCTTTGCCAGTAAAATTTCACTTTTAGCCACATCGAACATGTGTTAACCTGTTTGAGAGCCAACCCAGAGTCGCGTGTACCGAATGCGTGCAGCGGCAGCAGCAGCAACGTGACCACGACAGCGACATCGGGCCGCCGACTGAGGAGAAATGCTTTTACAAATTCAATTGCGATTTAGCGTTCGTCCGAAGCGGTCGCGAGTCGGGAGCACAAGAAAAAAATAATTAAAAAAAAAGCACTGAACACGTCAACGAGAACCGTTAAAAGCATTTGGCCAAGTGCGCGAGCAAGAACGCCAAATCAAAGTGAATAGAAAGTTTCGTTCTAAGTGGGCCAAAAACGATCACGAGCCCCGATCTTCAGTGAATTTGGTGTGAAATTTTCGTAATGCGAATATCAGTTGGAATTAACGCATTATTATTATTAATAAATAACAACAACAACAAGTGATCAAACATTTTAATAAACATTATGTCGATTGTTTGCACGCTGGAGCAGAAAGTGAACTTTTTTAAAGCGGCGGCAACGACCAAGAATTTGTTAATACTCAAGAACAACAATCACAATCACAATCTAACGGATACAATTTACAACAACAGCAACAACAACAATTATACGCAGGATACAACATCCAGCAACAACAGCAATAACAACAAACAATGTAGGTGCAACAACAACAGCAACAATTATTATTATTATTATTTCATGTGAATTTTGCAAAGAACTGAAACACAGACAGAGAGAGAGACAGACAGAGAGAGAGACAGTGAGCGCTTAGTCATGTTGTTTTTGTGAATTTCGTCAGTCAAAGCAGCGACTGCGACTGCTGCTGCAAGTGTGGGGGGTGTTGTCGGCGTCCGTAGGGGTTGCCGGCGGCTGCGACTGCGACGTTAACAGCGTCTGGCCGCCGTCGCTGACGTGACTTGGCTGCATTTCTATGTATTTGTGTATGTGAGCACATTGAACTGTAAAATGCCAATTCGATGGTCACGGTGAGGGTGAGTACGACGAGACAAGCGCCCCACAAAATCTTGTTTACGTTCGCTGTCTGTGTGCGTCTGTGTGCCTGTGTGTGCGTGCTGCTGCCTTTGTCTAATTCTCACCAATTCTTGCATCACTTTAGTGTAATCATTGTGTGTGTGTGTGTGCTAAAAACGAAAGCAATTTTCAAGTGGGTTGGCAAGGGCAAGGACCACAACAGCAAAACAAGAAACAAAGAAAGTCTGTACCGTTATTTGTTTAGTGCCAGACAAGATCGCATTAGACATATTGGCACTTTTTGTGTGTGGGTGGTGTGGTCGGTGAGGGGGGTGGGTCCAATGACTATTTCAATTATCGCCGCGATAACATAAACAAATAACAAGATAATAATTTAGTTGATAAGAAACAAACAAATTTGTGATTTGGATTGCATCAACAATATATTTATGTATTTATTTCGAAAGAAATTCTCCAGAAAAATAATTAGTATTTTTATAGCCTGCTTTTAGGCGTCTGTTTTTGATTTTTGATTTTTCGATAATTGTGAGAACGAAAAATTAATCAATTTTTCAAATTCCAAGATGGAATAATTTTCATTCAAATATAGTGAAATTTTTGCGCAATTTATTTTTTATTTCATTATTTTATGCTCAGTATCCACTTCAACAAATCTGCTGCAAAACCAAAAATCTTCATACAAAATTTTGACGCGAAAAATTTTGTTTGTTTTTTTTTGTATGGTGACAGCAGTTTTGTGGAAGATGATACTGATCATAAAAACGGAAAAAAAACGTTAAACATTTTTTTTGTTTATTTTATATTTGCATATTTTATCAAAAAATTTTCTTACAAAAATTAAATATATGTCAAAAACGCATTTTTATGTTTTTGGAATTTTTCATCAAAAAAAAAATAATTTTTTGCAAAAAAAATATATAAATAGATTTGAAATCTATAAAATGCGTGCATAAAATGGTATGTTCTAAAAGTTAGGGAGTGTATCTCAGTTTATCTTCAGGCATTTTCAGTTTTTTTTTTGGAAAACTATAACTTTTTGAAAGAAAAATTACTAAATAATAAAATTAATATAATTCTTACTTCATGTAACCCAATTTAAATTATAATTGTCTCTTTTTTAATTTAGTCTAATTTAATTCTTATAATAGAATTTATATTTAATATTCTCTAAATTTGTATTTTATTTGAAACTGGCTTTGTTGTGACTAGCAAAATACCATATATAAGAAAAATTTTAGTCGTGCTAGGAAAATATATAACAATCAACAATAAACAAATTTCATCCAAAACATATTTTGATAAAGTGAATATTTTCTAAGATATATGAAAAAAAAACTTTGAATCGTTTACCCCTAAAAGTAGACTCCTGTTTATAAAAAAGCAGGCTTTAAGGAAAGCTAATGAAAGGTATATACAAATTTTTCAGATTTTGGCATCATTATATATTCCTATATGTTCTAAAAATTACTTCTAGCCCAAAACTAAGCCAACTGATATGATAATAAGATCGTTTTTGGATCGAAATCGTATTTAAGAAAGATAATAGACATATACGCAGGAGTTCTACAAATCGCTTTCGACCCAAAAACGACCCAATTCGTATGGAAATAATTAATATCAATAGTTTATTCTTTTTGCTTACCATACCGAGTTCTTTATTTTAACTGTTGCCTTAAAGTTGGAAACTTAAATATAATTCAAAAGGAACAATTTTTAAAACGCTTACTAAGTATGTATGTGGGATAGATATAGATAGAATGCCGGGGAAAAATCTCTTCTGAGCCTTGACTTGGATCATTTGACTGTTGGACAAAATAGAAATTCATTACAACTCTTTCGCTTTAAAATTGTATCTCGATGCTTGATTATTGATTTTCAAGTAAGATCTGTAAGTAAAATGAAACTTTTCGGCTTGATACAAAAATGTTGGGTTTGTTCTAAGCCTTGTGCTATCTATCTTTTAAACTACACAAATCGCACAAAAATAACCAACATAAAACATTTACCCAGTTTATACTAAATCAACAAAACTTGCCCTTAAAAGTATGCTATGTTTTTGAATATAAGTAAAACAGGCCAACAAAATGAACAAAATTATGGGATGGGATGCCTTGAAGATGAAAAATTCTGATTCATTTAAGCAAACTGACTCCAAAACTCGTTTCTCGATTTTAAGATATGGCGAGAAAACGGATTTGTTGAATTTTTAAAAATTATAATTAATCATAATACTTATTTTATATTTACCTTAACACTAATTTATTTTATATAAAAAACATACATACAACTGTGGATTATAAATGACGAGTTTCAATTATTTTGTTCAAATTAATAAATTGAAGACGAAGATTAAGACAAAATATTTTCTTATAAACAATTTTCTTATAAATTTGACTGTTGGTACGTGTACTCAATTGCTCATAACTCCTTTATTTATCCATAGATTATCTTTATCAATACCTTATTCTCTGCGTAATAGTGCAATTTGTAGGTAAAAAAGCATAAATAATTTTTCGATTTAAATTTTCAACCGTTTACGTATTTTAGAAAAAATGTTTTTTAACTTTTATTTTATTTTACTATGGGTTATAACTCTCCTATGATGTGATACTGATACCAACAGCAGTAATAGTATATCAATAGGCTTGGTATCAATAACATTGGCCGTGATCAGCAGAAGAACTTGATCCCTGATCAATGATATATTTCTTAATAATTAACGTAGCCTTTTCCTCTTGTGTTTAATATGATATTTACATGGAGCTTTTCAAAATGTCAATTTAACAAGACCCCCTAAAAGTGTCCATTATGTTTATTTTCCCAATGTGATCTTTTCAATCGGCTGTTAATAATTCTACTTGGTAAAAATATAATAAACCTAACATTGATAATTTGCAGTTAATGCCATAAAAAAATAGGGCATTCCGTCCCTCTACATTTTTTTTTCAAGGCTTCGTTCAGCAGAAACATTTTGATCTTAAATTTTTTTCTAATACCTGCTCAGCGATCAATTTTTCTGCTGAACATGCTCAATCTGTGTGGATCACTGCTTGACTTGAGCCTCGCTTCTGTTGTTGGACTGGTTTCATAATCAAATTTCTTACTCACCGCTGCTGTAAAAAATACTTCCCATTTTACCACTATTTCCTAATATTACTTACTCCTAAACTTCAAAGAGTTTTTTTTAGGTCTTATACTCGATTTGCTAATACCAAGTTGTATGTTATGTCGAAAAATTCAGTAAGTGTTTTTTATTCGGATTTTTGAATTCCACTTAAATTATGACCTGATGTAACAATTTCACTATAATACCTAGTATTAGAGCAATATAAGAGCTATATGACCCAACTCTGGCAGTCACTATACCAGCGAAGGGCAGCGTGTGGCCCGTTGAGTCCTCATCGTCCGGCCTCAATACACAATTAAATGCATTTACTGTTACACGTCTCAGCTCAAGAAATTAACAAAAATAAATCTAATTGGTGTGGCGAGGAGATGTGGACTCGAAGTCTGAAGAAATTCAAAGAGCAAAATAGCGCTTAGCTTGTTTTGATGTAAGCTACACCCAAGCTTATAGATAGGGTGAGCAGAAAGTGGGATTGGTTGCTCAATTCTCAGTCAATAAACATTCTTTTTATTTTTTGGCAAATTGAATAAGGGCAACAAATTATTGTTGTAGATGTTGCTGCAGCGCCCTTCTGTTCTATTTTAAAAAAGGCATAAAATTATTGTTATTGTAGATATTGCTGCAGCGCCTTTCTGGTCATTTTACCATTAATATCAACAAAATTTTGAATTTTTGTACTGCTCTGTGAAATCGATCGTTAGGGATGAGTCAGTTTTCCGTCTTGTTCTCTTTGTTTCTTTGCTGTTTCCTGTAGGTCTTAAGTTTTGGGTCCTTTGTGATCTTTTAATTAATTTCCCTTTTCCCTTTCTTCATTCCAGATCATTTGCACAAGAAATTAGAGCAGTTGCATCACTTTAACGCCTACGGGTCACGTCTACTGCCCTCCGGGCAGCAGCAGCAGCAGCAGCAGGAATTCACAAGGACGAATTGTTGCTTTTTCCAGCGGCCATGCCCGAAGTGCTTAGTGGCACGCCCACCATAACCCATAACAAGGCCATCTCCAGTTCCCTCAGCATGATGAATAACGTACGATTGAATACCATTTCACCCACGCTGTCCATGAATGGCAGCTCAAATGAATCCACAAATTGTAAGTAAAGGCAAGAACTTAAATAAATGCACAGCAAATTAATAAATGCATTTCTCTTCCTCTGCTTCAGTGCATCCTTTGTCCATGTATGGCGGTTCCATAAGCCCACAATCCAATGACAGCGGCATGTCCGATAGTCTGGCCAAATATGGTAACAGCAATGGCGGAAATGGACCCCAATCGGCCTTGACTGCAGCCCAAAAGGAACTCTTCTCACAGCGCAAACAGCGTGAATTTACGCCCGACAACAAGAAGGATGAAAGCTATTGGGATCGCCGTAGACGCAACAATGAGGCAGCCAAACGTAGCCGGGAGAAGAGACGCTACAATGATATGGTGCTGGAACAGCGTGTCATTGAGCTAACCAAGGAGAATCATGTGCTCAAGGCACAACTGGATGCCATCCGGGATAAATTTAATATCTCCGGCGAGAATTTGGTCAGTGTGGAGAAAATACTGGCCTCGCTGCCCACCAGTGAGCAGGTATTAAGCAATACCAAGCGAGCAAAAATGAGCAGCAGCAGCAGCAGTAACAGCAGCAGCAACTCCTCCTCCGTTGGTTCACCCGCAGATTCGCACAATGGCTATCAAAATGGCAATGGCACGAATGCACCCTTGTCTCCCTTGATCTATGGACCCAATGTTAATGCTAGACCCAACACAATTGAGGCAACTGTAAAGAGTGTGCATCATCAGGTGATTCAACATGGAGCACCACCACCCACCCAGCTGCCGCCCACACATCAACATTTGCAGCCCCTGGGCCTGCCACAGCCAAACGCACATCTTTATCAACAACAGCCGCCCGCGGCGGCGCCACAACAGCCGGAGACTAATGCCAATGCCAGCTCAAGTTCCACACCGTCCAGCAATAATCCCATGGCCAATCTGCAGGTACTGCAACAGGCCCTGAATCGTAATGTACGACCCGAGGATTTGGATAGCCTGCGCAAGGCCGTGGCTGCGGGAGCTTTGTATAGTGCAGCAGTGCCTCCGCCTCCACTTTATAATCCCGTAGCCCCCACGGCGGCCTATAAGGAGCAACTCGAGGCAGCTGGCTATTTGCCACAGCACAGTGTGGAGGCAGCCGTGAGCAGCAGTAATGTGGATGCAGTTAGCAGCTCCTCCGTCAGCTCAGCCGTGGCAGCCACCAGTGTGCTGAATCTATCGCGTCGCGCCTGCTCACCCAACTATGAGCATATGCTGTCATCCACCACATCTTCTTCATCCTCCTCCTCCTCCTCCGCCTCCTCCTCGTCAGTGTCCTCGGGTGCCGTGTCCGGTGATGATGAGCAAGATCCAGATCATGCTCATACCACACATGTCACACATCTGACCCTGGCCCCGCATCAGTTGCAGCGCAGCAGTCCCAATGTTAGTGATGCCAACAATTGTCTGCCCCTCAAGCTGCGTCACAAATCCCATTTGGGTGACAAGGATGCGGCGGCCACGGCGTTGCTATCCCTGCAGCACATCAAGCAAGAGCCCAACTGTAATCGAGCCTCACCGCCCGCTTGGAATGATAATGGAGACAATTCCAGTGATGAACGTGATTCGGGCATATCCATAGCCAGTGCCGAGTGGACGGCACAGTTTCAAAGGAAACTAATGGCCACTCCGCCAGAGACAGTTGTAACGGTGTCCAATGCCGAACGTGATCAAATGTTAAAGAGCAAACTGGAACGTTTGGAATCAGAGGTGGCCAGCATTAAGAGCATGATGATCCTAGCGGATTAGATTTAAATTGAAAGTGCTCAGAGAAAGAGAAAGAAAGAGAGAGAGAGGAGAGAGAGCGAAGAGACAGAAAATGTTTGTAAAGGCAGAGAAAGAGAGAGAGAGAGAAAAGTAACAGGCAGAGACAGGTTTGAAAATTTCTAGTGTTGGCTAACTATGTACCGCTCTTATACGACTCTTATACTGGGTCTTAAGGTAACAAAATTTAGTAAACTAAATTTTTAGCATTCAAATTGTACGTTTTATGCAAATAACTACCAAAAAAATTTTGTATAAGAGCTAGTATAAGACCATTATAAGAGCTTTATCATCCCTACTTTATTAGAAAGTGAACAAAATGAGTAGCTTGGTTCAGTTGTTCACTTTACTTACTTTATTCAACATTTAATCACTCACTTGCTCGTTTTTGTGCAGTTGTTTAGCTGTTGGCTAACAATGTACAGCTCTTATATCGCTCTTATACTGGGTCTTAAGGTACCAAAATTTAGTAAACTGAATTTTTTAGCACTTTTTTGCAAATATCGACTAAAAAGATTGTGTATAAGACTTAGTATAAGAACAATATAAGAGCTTTATGATTCCTACTTTATTAGAAAGTGAACAAAGTGAGTAGCTTAGTTCAGTTGTTCACTTTAATTACTTTATTAAAAATTCAATGACACACAGCTCTTATATGGATCTTATACTGGGTCTTAAGGTACCAAAATTTAGTAATCTAAATTTCTAGCACTCAAGGTGTACGTTATATTTTAAAAACTACTAAAAAGTTTGTGTATAAGAGCTAGTATAAGAGCAATATAAGAGCTTTATGATCACCACTCTATTAAAAAGTGAACAAAGTGAGTAGCTTAGTTCAGTTGTTCACTTTAATTACTTTATTAAAAATTCAATGACACACAGCTCTTATATGGCTCTTATACTGGGTCTTAAGGTAACAAAATTTAGTAACCTAAATTTCTAGCACTCAAGGTGTACGTTATATTTAAATAACTACTAAAAAGTTTGTGTATAAGAGCTAGTATAAGAGACAATATAAGAGCTTTATGACCCCAATTTTATTAGAAAATGAACAAAGTGAGTAGCTTAGTTCAGTTGTTCACTTTACTTACTTTATTAAACATTTAAACACTTACTTGCTCTTTTTTGTGCAGTTTACTCAGAAAAATATAAGAGTCTTATGACACCACTCTTTTAGAATGTAAACAAAATCAATGGCTTGGTTCAGTTGTTCACTTTACTTAGTTTATTCAACATTTAATCACTCACTTGCTCTTTTTTGTGCAGTTATTCAGCTGATTACTCAGAAAAATATTAGAGGTTTATGACCCTATTCTTTTAGGAAAAAATCAAAGTGAGTAAGATGATTCAGTTGTTCACTTTACTTAGATTATTCAATATTTAATCACTCACTTGCTCGTTTTTGTGCAGTTATTTAGCTGTTTGACCAGAAAAATATAAGAGTAATATGAACCATCTCTTTTAGAGAGTGAACAAAGTGAGTTACTTGATTCAGTTGTTCACTTAACTCACTTTGTTAAACATTTAAACACTTACTTGCTCATTTTGGTGCAGTTATTCAGCTGTTTGATCAGAAAAATATAAGAGCTATATGATTTCACTCTATTAGGAAGTGAACAAAGTGAGTTTGTTGGTTAAATTATTCACTTTACTCACTTTGCTAAACAGTTGCTCCTTTTTGCTCAGTTGTTCAGCTGTTTGCTCAAAAAAATATAAGAGCTATGTGATACTTTTCTTTTAGGGAGTGAACAAAGTGAGCTACTTGGTTCAGTTGTTCACTTAACTCACTTTATTAAACATTTACTCACTCACTTGCTCATCTTTGTGCAGTTATTCAGCCCTTTGCTTAGTTTTTCCACTGCTTAAGGAGCTTGTTCTGTTTTTATACCCTTTCAAGGTTTTTTTTGTAACTGTTGGAGAACAAAAATGAACAATAACATTCTTGCTCACTTGAGTAACTGAACAAAAATGAGTAATTATGAAAAAAAATATTAATTTGTTAAGTCTACAAACTTGTTTTCATAAACAACAGAACAAAAAACAGCAATTAAGAAAGAAAATGTTGACTTTTTGAATCTACATACTTGCTTACATGAGCAACTGAACAAAAAGAAGAAATTGTAGAAAGAAAATGTTCACTTTTTAAGTCTACATACTTGCTCACATTAGTAACTGAACAAAAAAGTGCATTAAAGAAAGAAAATGTTCATTTTCTACATGTTTTCTTACAAGAGCAACTGAACAAAAAGGAGCAATTGTTGAAAGAAAATGTTCATTTGTTAAGTGTAAATAATTGCTCACTTGAGCAACTGAATAAAAAAAAACAATTGTAGAAGGAAAATATTAATTTGTTAAGTCTAAACACTTGCTTACCTAACCAACTGAACAAAAAAGAGCAAAAGTAGAAAGAAGTCTACATACTTGTCTACCTAACCAACTGAACAAAAAAGAGCAATTGTAGGCAGAAAATGTTCACTTACTTGCTTAAATGAGCAACTGAACAAAATAGAGCAATTAATTAATTATTTACTTACATGAGCAAGTGAACAAAAAAGGGAAATTGTTGAAAGAAAATGTTCATTTGTTAAGTCAAAATACTTGCTCACTTGAGCAATTGAGCAAAAAAGAGCAACTAAGACAGAAATTGTTCATTTGTTAAATCTAAATACTTGTATACATGAGAAACTGAACAAAAAAGAGCAATAACGGAAGAAAAATGTTTATTTGTTTAGTGTACATATTTGCTTGCTTGAGTAATTGAACAAAAAAGAGCAATTAAGAAAGAAAATGTTCTGTTCTTAGCTTCACATACTTGCTCACATGAGCAACTGAACAAAAAAGAGCAATTAAGAAAGAAAATGTATACTAACTGAACAAAAAAGAGCAATTGCAGAAGAACAAGTTAACTTGAGAGCAACTCATTTTTGTTCACTCACTCATAAACCAGCCAACACTAGTATATACCTCCAGCTACACGACACACACACACACACACACACACATACACACTTATGTCCAACTTCAGTGTTTATCTATACTCTAAAAAATTTGTATCTACCAGGCTTCCTAGCTACAAGTAATCAAGTATATATATATATGTATATGTATGTTCTGTTATTGTGTAGGTGTTTTTTAAACGTATCTAAACATTATCACATTTTAAACCTATTATATTATACATACTATATAGATCTCGTCCAAATGAAAATCCTTAAACAATATTTATGTGTTTTTGTGTGAAATTCTCTGCTTTTTGTATCCAAGTTTCCTTATGCACGAAGAATAAATTTAGTTAAGTATTTGCTATTGTATATACATACACTCATAACTATATCCTATCTCTATTTATATATATATAAATATTACCTATTCCCTATATATTAAATGTTGTATATAGAGTTATTAAAAAAAGAAAAGCTAAGCTTAAACGACAAACATATACATTATCCCTAAGAAAAGCGTTAAGCACATTCAACAAAAGAGAGAAAAAAACAAAACACACACCCAACAAGTTGAGCAAACTATTTTTGCAATAAATCATTTTTGTCCTCCACCATTTTGAAAATTGATTTGTTTTTGTTTTTATGTTTTTGTTGCTGCTGTGTCTAACATATATCTAAATATATATATCTAAATACCTTATTCAAGTTTCAGAAACGCATAAAAATAAAAGAAAAAAACACACACACAACAAAGTTTACTTAAGTCGCTTAAAATATTGAGATATATCCCAGGCATACTCGGTATTAGTTCATTTTGCCCAGGGCAGTGTTAAAAAAGTTGTATTAAATTATCTATATAGAAATCTATGCTATGCTATCAACTATTTGCTATTTGCTAAACAATTACATTACACAAAAAAAATCAACAAGAAAAATACATATGATTATATTACTATTATTACAAGAGAAGAAGAAAAAACCACTATAAATATATATATATATATACTACGTGTATGTAAGTGAATCTATATATATAAATCGTTTGTGTTGATCAATGAAAATAAAAAACTATTTATAATGATTTAAAAAAAATTGAAGTTTATTTGGGTCTGTTTTATTTGGATTTACCAAATGAATTTTGGGGTTTGGTACGGAAAACACTTTTTTACCAAGAAAGTCTGTGAAACAGTGAAATCCATTAAAATCAAATAAACAAGCATTCTTTATGATAAGAGCACCTTAAAGTATGCTATGAATCGGAATAATTAGGAAAATATCAGGACTGCAAACCGTTCCGGAATCGAACCCTTCAGAACCGGTTCGGTCCAGGTCCGATTGCTTGCCAAAATTCAGAAAATTGTTATTCGGAATATCCTGCCGTATACTTAATATTACATTCTTTTGCTTATGTAATTTAATTGGTTTTAGCGCTTGGTAAAAAATAATAGTTGCTGAAAGTGTCGTTCATTTGTTTCACTAAAGGAAAGTCGTTTTCGAAATCAACATAAATTTCCATTTTAGACTAGACAGCTATGTGTTATACGTAGGTTTTGAAAACTTATCAGTAATCGAGAGTCTTTGGTGAATGCTCCCAATGATTTCAAAAAAATGATTTTAAACTTTCAAAGACTATTCTGATTAACTACAATTTAGTACTGGTTTCAGTATTTTTACACTTCCAAAAGACAACTCTGATTTAAACTATAACTAGTTTAAGTTTAAGAAAAATTAGGGATGATACAAAACAAAATAAATTAAAACTGGGATTCAAACCATTGTCTCCCGTAGGCGAACGTCTAGGTATGACAAGCCGCTCTACCCGATGGGCTATAGATTCAGTAAATGAGCAGCAATTAAATTTATATTTGAACAAATTCCCTAAACAAAATGGAAATATTTTGATAGATTTCAAAAATTGACAAACAGAACAGAATGTTGTCTTGATTCTTGAAATTATTTGTGTTGCTTACAAAGCGCATGAGAATTTTTTTTTTTTATTCTGCAGGTTTCATGGCCAAAAAAAAAAAAACTCAGTTTCGGAACAAAAATAATGGCTTTCGCTGTGATTGCAACCGGATCATGAACCGAACCTCTTACATTTTAGAGGCCTCGAACCTGAACCCGAACCGGACCACATTTTTCAAAAATAAGGTTCGGTTTACAATAATAAGAAATTTTACAAACGAAACAAATTCTTAATGAGATTATTCACAATTCAATCTTGAAGAGTCACTATGTCTGATTGTAAAGAAGGATATAAAGTCAATAATGTTATAAATTCCTTCGAATTGTTCAAGAGAGTAAACATTAAACAATTTTTAAAAATTTTGGAAAAGATATAAATCAAAAGACCTAAAAAATAGTGCGCTAACTTTGTTAGCGTGTAGATGAACTTCTCCTGGAAGATATAGTTTCAACACAGAAGAAGAACTAAATTCAATCCCAATCGATTTTAAGAACAAGAGGACTTGTGTACGGATTTTCCAATTATAAAATTCTTGTCTCGATCCCGTCTTGGATTTAAACTCGAAATAGTCTTTTTTCAACAAAACAAAGGAATTGATTATAGTTTGTTATTAAATGTTAAGAGAAAAATGATTTCGAACTGTCAGTTTTTTTGCATTTCCGAACTTGTTTTAATCTTTATGCAAATCTATTTGATTTTCAGGTAGAATCCGTATTTGAAAAGAGATTTTTCGGATTGATACAAGAATTTCAGGATTGTTTTAATCCTTCGTACTTGTTTTAAGTAACGTCAAGTTTGACTCGTACTTAAAAATTTAATTTGAAGGTCGGAACCACATCAGTTTTATCTAACTAAATGACAAATGTCAGCTAAATGATATGTTTATAACAATTTATTATTTTTTTAACCAATTGAAAGGATAAATGAATCGAAAAAAACTATCCTTTTTTGATCAAGTGAATCGAGGTCCAAACCAAAACCTGGGGTACTGAGGATCCAGAAACCGGTTCGCGAACCGAACCCAAAGGTTACTCACGGGTTCGAACCTCCGAACCGAACCGTCTCCAAAATTTTGGAGGATGATTTTGGCCTTGATAAATATATAAAATGCAATCAGGAACCCGAATCAGAACCGAAACCCAGTTCTCAGTTTGAAGGGAACCGGTTGTGGAACCGAACCCATAGCGTAGAGCAGGGGTTTGAACCCCCGCCGAAATTGCAGCCCTGAAAAGTATACATTTCTTCTCTCTATATATATTATATATACAAAATTTTAATAATTTAAGTTTTAAGATTTTTGGCAAATCAGCAAGGGTGCAAAAAAAAATTAAATACTCTGAAAAAAAAAACAAACTAACATTTTAAAAGTCCGCCCTAAAAATAACCAAACAAAATTTTATCTAAGAAATATTTTTTAAAAATAATTTTTTTTTCTGGTTGAAACCGCGAATAGAAGTGTTGAACAATATTATTCGCATTTTAATGCGGCATATTCCTAGAATCCAATATTTATTCTGAACCGGGCAAAGTTTTTATATAACTAACAAATTTTGGGTGTTCGGCCAGCCTCGACTATCGCTCATCTGATCGGGAAATGGTGTATGTGGAATCGAGAAGTAAAGATGATAACAATATACATGTCAAATTATTTAGTACATTTACAGCTTTTCGATATCTTTGAAATCAAAAATTAAAAAATTTTTTGAAACCATAATAACAATAGCAAAAATTCGATTCTAAGGACCCAAAATAAGAAAAGTTAAAATTGTTTTTTTTTTGTTTTCAAAAAATGTTTACAGTGTAATTTAATTAAAAATTATAAAAATATATTCGTAGAATTTATAGAAGTTGCAGTTGTTCCCCATAGAAAAAATCATTTGGCACTTTGTAGAGTTGGTATAGAGTTTATTTTATTCTTAAAGACATTATTTGGTTTTTTTTTGCATTTGTGTAATTTTACAACGAAAAAAAGTTGAAATTGAAATTTAAAAATTTATGTAGAATAATATTGTGTAATCTGTTTAGATTTTTTTTTTCTCATTTTGGTTGTTTAACGTTACCGGAAATACAAGTACAAGTATAAGTATATAATAATTAAATGTCTCTGTTGTTGTTGTTGTTGTTAAATATAAATCTTAAACATCACATGAAAGTTTTTTGTTTTGTTTTTGTTTCCATTTAAATTTAAAATACTTTGTTATCGTTCTTTGGTTGTTTTTTTCTTTTGTTTCGATTCATTTTCGAAATTTTCGTCGTTTAGCCTAGGAAAAAATGTTCATCTAGTCCACAAAAGTTATAGACTTAGATCAAGACCTGTTTTTTTGGTTTTAAATGTTTTTTTTAATTTTATAAATTTCATATATAAGTAATAACTTATGTTAAATAAATTTGAGGGAATTGGTATTTTGGTATTTGGGGGGGGGTTGTAAATATATATTTTTATATAGATTTGGTTTTGTTTTGTATAACTTCCCAGCCTTGCTTTGAAGAATAGCAAAGATTAGCTGCGATATTTTTGGTATAGAGGTCTGTATATAAGTATATATATATATGTGTGTGTGTGTTTGTGTTTGTGTTAAGGTGTAACTGTAAATTGTAGGTACTTAATACTAGCTACGAGACCAGCACCAAAAATGGTTGCCTTTTTTTTTTTTTGGTGTGAGGAATGTAAATTTTTTGGTTAGGGGTTTTAATAATGAAAAATCCTTCCAAATGCCAAAATGTTCTAACTAAGTTTTTATCTAAAAGAGGTCGAGAGTTTTTTTTTTTTGGTTTTTCGTTTTCGGAAAACGTTGATTTGGCCTTAAACTTGTTTTTTGTTGGTAGATTTGGTAGTTTCGGTTGGGTTTGGTTTTGGTTTTTCGTGTTGGTGTGTGTAAAAAGGTACTTGATAAGATTGTTTGACGACTTATCGCGATTCGTGGGTTTACATTTTGTTTTTTTTTTTTTTTGTTTGGTCTACGCCGGTCCCAGTGTGGTTGGCACTGCTTGAGTCGTTGACTGTACTGCCACACTGGCCGTACTCTGTTCCATGCTCCAGGGATGCACCATATCATAGTATTTGCGGTAATCGTAATCGAACAGCTCGAAATCGATGCGATATATCTTGAGCAATTGGTCCAATGTTGAGCGTTCGATATCACCGAAATAGCGTTCCACCAGCGCCTCCGATTTGACCCCACTGTGCGCCTGATTGCCAATTTTACGCTGCTTGCGCTGCGGCAACTTACCCAGCCCCAGCAGCAGCGACTCCAATCCCGCCTGGCGTATTATAAACTCCGAGTCGCGCTGAAAGGTTTCCGTTTTGCCAATGATCGTGAAGTTGACACTGCATGGCGTACAAAAACTATAGATGGGTGTCCAGTGCTCATCGAATCGTTTGCCCGCCTCGTGTTCGGCTATCAGGAAACGTACAAACTCCTCGAAAGTGGGACCGCAACGGGGCCAGGGACCGCCCAGATTGCGTCGACGAAAACGATGCACAATCCGGGTGCCCAGTGTTTTGTAGAAAGTATTGCGATTGCCCTCCAATTTGTTTCGATAGGCGCTCAGTATGCGCTCGAAGGGATCGCGTACGAATAGAAATGACAGCGCACTGGGCAGCAACTCCAGCAGTTCGGAGAGTTCGGGGCGAGGAAATCTTTGGCGTGCCAACTCCAGGGGTTGAGTTTCGGTACGTTGCAAATACTTCACATCATAGCCAGCTAAGGAAGAACAGAGGAGGAAAAGAAATACCAAAGTTAGATTTCTCAATATTCTGATTTAACTTAAGGACTTAAGAACTTAAGTAATTTTTCAAACAAAAGAAATTCTCAATTAAAAATTGGAGTTTAAAAATGTTCCCAAAGATATAGAAAAAGGCCCAAAATTCTGATGATCCACAATATAAGAAAAAGACCGTCAGAGGTAAACTCCTATAGGCCCATTAGTGTGCTGTCGTCCATTGCTAAGATTTTTGGGAGATCCTTATATGACCAGAATTTTGGCGATTGATCTTGTCAACAAAAAGCTACCACCCTTTCTATTAGGGTTAAGAAAGTCCCCTGGATTACACTGTGGCGGTATACCTGGACATTTAATAGGCCTTTGACAGGGTATGGCATCATGAACTGCTCTGGAAATTATAAGGCATCCTTCCACAGCAGCTGTTTGATTTGGTGCGCAGCTTCTATCTTTCTGATATAACTTGATCAGTGGTGTTAGATGGTGTCAGACATGGTCAGGGATAATAGGACTCCAGGACCGGAAAGAGTCCCAAATAAGGTGCTCAAACGGGCAATTATAGCCAAGCCAGAGGTCTTTAGAAACCTGTACAATGATTGTCGACAACGCCTGGTGTTGCTACCAAAAGGATAAAAATCAGGGGACGATCCCTCAGCAATTCTGGAGCGGATCATTAATGCAAGCCTGGAGAAAGCAGAGGACAAATGGATGTCTACTCTGCAGTATGGATTCAGGAAGGGACGATCAACAATAGAGGCCATAGACAAATTATGCGATATCGCGAGTTAGGCAATCCAAGGTAAGCGCTGGATGGAACCACACTGGACATAAGGAATGCCTTCAACTCAGCGGAATCTAATCATATTTTGGAAGCTCTCAGCACAATAGATGTCCCACAATATCTAATGACTATTATGAGGAGTAAGAGACTGACAATGGTGAAAAAAAATTGTGTTAATATTTTGTATTCACAAAATTCTAAAACAAACAAAAAACGAGAAGGCAAAGCTAACTTCGACTGTGCCGAAGTTTTAATACACTTGAAAACCTTTACTTCAACTGATTTAACCGGTAAAATATATATAGGATATAGATAATTGATATTTAAAATTTTTAATCATTGATAATAAAAATTTGATACCCAAAAAAAACTTTTCTTAGTAAAACACATTTTCCGACCGATCGGTCCTATGGCAGCTATAGCTATAGATTTTGGTAATTTTTTTTCAAAAATTATGTGATATATTAAACGAATATATACCAAGATTGGGGACGCTACGATAAAAACAAAAAGTTTTTCTCACTAAAAGTGGTTTTTGACCTGACCGTTTATATGGCAGCTATATGCAATAGTCATCCGATTTTGATCAATTTTTTCAGAATTGTGTGGAAACATATAAAACAAATATATACTACGATTGGAGCCGCTACGATGAAAATCAAAAAAGTTTTTCTCACAACGACTTATTTTTCGACCGATCGTTCCTATGGCAGCTATATGCTATAGTGATCCGATTTTGATACACCTTTCCAGAATTATGTGGAAGCATATAAAACTAACATATACCAAGATTGGGGACGCTACGATTTAAAACAAAAAGTTTTCTAACTAGAACTTGTTCTTAGACTGATCGTTCCTATGGCAGCTATATGATATAGTCATCCGATCCGGCCGGTTCCGACATATTAGTTGCGTGCAGTAAAAAGAAGACTCTGTGCAAAATTTCAGCTCGATAGCTTTAAACTGAGAGACTAGTTCGCGTAGAAACAGACAGACGGACAGACGGGACAGACAGACGGACAGACGGACAGACGGACGGACGGACAAGCGGAAATGAACTCAGCTTGTTGTCCTGATCAAGAATATATATAGTTTATGGGGTCAGAAATGAATATTTCTATGCGTTACAAACTCTGGGCAAAATTAATATACATTTTTCAAGTGTATAAAAAGTCAAAATAAATCGTATTTTTGTTTTGACAATGGGCTTTACTTATTGCTCTTAATTGGCCCAATAATTGGTGCTAAGTTTGATTTGGGCCATTTAACTTCTCAAGATAATTACAAAAACCAAGGCACGGTCGCACGGGTCAAAAACAAAAAGCGGGTTTCGCGACCAACAATTGACAAGCCGATTTTAGCAAACCCTGAGGCAATATTGCAATTTGTTAATTTTTAGGATGTTGTACATTGATGTCACTTAAAGCGGTTTTGATTTTACCCAAAAAAAACTTATCCTTTTTTTTTAAATTCAATTTTAAGCACTTTCGCACGGGACATGTCGCATGGGACTTTTTTTCCATCAAAATAATTATGTTATTTCAGTTATTCTTTGAAAAATTATAATATACAAATAAGCGTAGAAAAAAAATATTTTTCAGTCCATGATAATGTAGTGGCCTTCATGTTGTCTTGTTTTTAATGTCAAATGACAAGATATTCACAATGAAATCCAGTCAACTCAAGGGCCTACTAGATTAGCATGTTCTTGCGTCGAACAGTGTGAACGCAGTCTTATAGAAGTAATAGCATTACTTGAAGCATTTCTTTAAGCCTCTTAAAGATAACATCCCGTCATTTTCAAAAAAAAAAAAAAGAAGAACGTATACCTTTTTATTTTGACCTCGAATCGCCAAATTTTAATCAGAGAATCAAACCGGAATCGAATTTCGGTTTCGGTTCTGTACACTTATAAATTATAATTTAAAAATCCTTTAATTCGAAGTTTTAATATAACGGGTAGCAACCCACACAGCAGAAAGTAGATAAAAAAACAAAAATTAAACATAATAAACTTTATCCCAAAAAACAAATGTCCTTTTAATACTTTTTGTAACTGGAAGAGCAATAAGAACTTCTGTTATCTGATGAAATCTTAAATACACTGTTTTCAAAAAACGTTACTGATCACAATTTAACCCAGTTGTTATGTTAAACCAATTTGGTCCAATTATTAATTCGTTTCCCTTGTAAATGCAAAAGTAAGGGATACATTAATAATATTTGGATATTATTGAACCAAAATAGAGATGCAAAGAATTAAGATGAAATTGTTATTTTAATTAAAAATTGCAGTATATACCAGATGTTCGCTTAACATTAAATTTGTAAGTTTTTTCTAACGTTTACCCTGCGTTTTACCCTGAGGAAATCCTTGATTGAAGCAATAAAATTGAAATATAAAACAAAAACTCAGAGCCGAAACTGAACCGGTACAATGTTTCGGTTCTTTTCGGCAGGATCGTAAAGTAACACACATTTTCTTTACACGCAAGATATTAACACAAAGTAAAATAACATCAAAATAAAATATAATTATTTTCAGACATGAAAATAAAAAAATTGTACATATGGGAAAAATGCTTTTTTCATGTAACTAACACGAGCATTTTTGACACGACTATTCTTTACAGGCGTCGAGAAGGCAGTTTAAATTATTGACATGCCTGTAAAAAAACAATCGTGTCAAAAATGCTCGTGTTAGTTATAGCCTATTTCCACTGCTACATATATGTACATCCGAGCTGATGTTGATGAGGATGGAACTTTTTTCACAGGGCCTTCTATATGAAAATAAATGTTAAATGGATGTACATCAATTCATGATGTTTGGTACTCGCCCCCAAACAAACTGAGTACATCCGAGAAATTTAACATAAAGTACTCCCGTTTTAACATAAGGTATCGATTAACTATATATAGAAATTAAGATACCTGATTTACGGAAAAGGGATTGGCTGAGTGGATAGGCTCGACGCCTCGATTTTTGATATGCTGGTTCGAATCCGGGTAATAGTTGGTCTCTTTTTTCCATAATTGTTTCTTTTTATGCTTTATTTTATGTTTATGATTCTACTTAAAATTACCGTTTCTTCTAGAGTAAAACAGGTATACAAAGCTTATGCAAATGTTTGGATGTCATCCAAATTTTAACATGACATTAGAGTTAACATGTAAATTTAACATTGATGGAACTTTTTGTAGTGGAACAGCAAAATTTGTTGATGTACATATATGTGGCAGTGGAAATAGGCTATTAGTTACATGAAAAAAATAATTTTTTTCCACATGTAAAATTTTTTTAATTTTCATGTCTGAAAATAATTATTTTTTACTTTGAAGTTTCCGTGCAAATTATTTTTTGTGCATTTTACGAACCCTGCTATTCGGTCATTTCGGTTCCAAAAAAATGTTCCGAAATACCGGTTCTCAAAAAAAAAAATTAACGGTTCGGGTTTGGATTCCGGTTTGACACCCTGATCTTAACTAAGTAACTGAAACTAATCGAATACCGAAAAGAAGATGTTTTAAAATGCTATTAAACTGTTTTCCAAAGTAGATTTATTTATTTTGTGTGTTTTTACAGTAAGCTCTAATTAGGCCGGGTACCTTACACATTAAGAAGGGAACCCCAACCGGTATAATTTGGAATCTACTGTCGAACTTCCGTACAAGAAAGTTTTCTTTATAAAGAATTTATTTCCAGAACTCATTCTCACATATATAACGAAGTTTTATACACTTGAAAAGTGTATATTAATTTGCCAGAAGTTTGTAACGCATAGAATAATTAATTAATTTCCGACCCCATAAACTATATATATTCTTGATCAGGACGACGAGCTGAGTTCAATTCCGTCTGTCCGTCCGTCCGTCTGTCTGTCCGTCTGTCTGTCCGTCTGTCTGTCTGTTTCTACGCGAACTAGTCCCACCAAGTTTTGAAGCAATCGATTTGAAATTTTGCACAGAGTCTTCTTTTTGCTGCACGCAACCAATATGTCGGAACCGGCCGGAGTTCTAGTGAGGAAAACTTTTTTGTTTTCCATCGTATATGAGCATCAATCTTGGTAGATATTAGTTTTATATCTTTTACAAATTTTTGAAAAATTTATCAAAATCGGATGACTATAGCAATAGCTGCCATAGTCGACCGCTAAAAATGTGTTTTTAAGAAAATTTTTATGGTATCTAATTTTTATTATCACTGATTTTAAATTTTTTAATATCTATATCTATTTCTTTTTTTATTCAGGTTAAATCAGTTGGAGTAAAGTTTTCAAATGTATTAAAACTTCGGCACAGTCGAAGTTAGCTTTGCCTTCTCGTTTTTTTTTTTTGAAGTTAGACTATATAATCTATCCTAAGTCAATATCTTCACTCACCCAATATGTTGAAATAATACATCCAAGTGCTGCTGGCCGCCTTAAAGACATTGCACCTGTAAGTGGAATTATATTAAAGAGAAACAACTAGATTACATTCTAGTTCTAACCCTTACCAAACGAGATTGTTGTGTCCGGGCGATACAAAAAATTCCCAGGGATTCGGTGGGTATTTTTCCTGGAGTTTGTAGCGCTCACAAACCGCTGCCAAATGCTCGCGACGCAATTGCAGTTCGCGTTCGGTGCAACTGTGCAGCTCCTCGGAATATTCGTAGACGGGATTGAGAGTGGGTGGTGGTGGGGGTGGAGCAGCTGCGGTTGATGGTGCGGAGCCAGCATTGGCACTGGTATTCCTAGCCAGCGCTGCTGCTGTTGGGCCAACAAACGTTGGCGTTGCATTTGCTGACGTTTGAGTTTTAGTTGCTGCTTCGAGGGTTCCGCCGAATCTCCGTCCAGCTGCTCGACGGCCGTGGTGCGCTCATGATGCTCATAGGCATTGAGGGATTCACGAAAGAGAAAGGCAAAATAGCAGATACCCACCAGAATGCAGGCGCCTATCTTAAGATAGGTCTGCAGGCGTCTTCCATAGCGTAGGCGTATGAGCATTTTGTATAAGGATGCAGGATCACTACATGTTCCAGGTTAGGGGGGTGGGCTGCAAAATATATATATATATATTGAGTTTTGTTTTGAAACCAGCAACCCCTACCCCCCATCACATTTTCCTTCTTTTTTTGGCGCTCTCGCCCGACGACACTTGTTGGTGTGTACATACATACAAAGCAGGCAAACTACGTCACACTTCACACACACAGATACACAGAAAAACTGGCACTCGAGCAAGAAAAGTAGGACGTCATCCTTAAACGTCAACATTTGCTTTTTGCAGTTGCTGCCCGTGTCCGGGGAATTGATGAATTGCTAACAATCATTGCAGACCACCACCTGGTATTACCTTTACCTGCTGCTGCCATATAACATCGCTTTGGGGAATTGCCATATATCCCTTTTGTATACTCACTTTTGAAGCGCGGCGGGCGTTTACTTTGTGGACCCGTCTGTATGCCTGTATTTTGGACCTGCCCCACCTGCCGTCCGTCACACCTGGTGGGGGCGCTCGCGGTATGTTACGTGTTGCGTTTGGTCGGAAGTCTCCTGCTGCTGTTGCCTGCTCCGCTTTGCCGTGCTGCTCGCAACGGCCACTCGCTCTCAACTGGCTGGCCTGGCTGTGGTGGCTGCTGCTGCTGCTCGTTGGTCCTTGCGAAAGCCCAAAAAGTCCCGGCACGGCGCAGGCGTAGTTAATGGTAGGCAGAGGCAGGGCGGCAAATTTAAAGTAAGTAATTGAGTTCACATAAAATCATTACCCAATATCCTGTTAGAGAAATTTAATAATTTCAAAGGTCCTTGAAGAAAATGTTAAAGCTCACGGACTGCAGCCCGAATTATTGGCTCCAAATGGAAACAGGTTAAACCTCTGTAACGAAACAAACGGGCTATCAAATCGATTCTCAAAAATGAAAGGATACACAGAAATTAAATACACATTTTTAATAAATATTGTAATATCCTTTAGTCGATTTTCAGCTCTTTTGGTTGCTTAACTAAAATCTTTATAAACTATTTAATCTCAAGTGGATAAAAAAAGGATATAATATCGAATCAAATTGGTTATGAATATTTTCCCTTGGATCAATCAAATATATCCTTTTTTTCCGTAGGATATGCAACACATCTAAATTATTACTTTCAACATGAAGTAGAGCTTAACTTAGACTTGATTTTAATGAACTATAGAAAAAATTGCAATCTTCTTATTCCAAAGTGTTCAAATCCAAACATTTTTAATGCCATTAGTTCCTAAATACATCAATCCTGAATGTTACATACCAAAAATGTTAACAGAATTCAACCATGCTTAAATAACAGCTGTTAAAGTTAACATTTGTTTTCAAATAAAGAGTTTGATGTTAAATTATATATATTTTTAAATATAAACCAGGGACCGAACAAATCACTCCTTTTTTATATAAAAATAATATAATATAATAATAAAAAATTATTTCTTATTTTTTTTATTTTTTCATCGTTTATAATGATTTTATTTATAAAAATCAACAACATTAGTTACTTGTCGATTTTTATTTGAAAAATCATTGCTGATGTTTTTATTTCGAGTTTTATTTTATTTACTCAAGCATAACGATAATTCTCGATTGTTTTTCGTTTCTAATCAAAGCATACAAATTATTAGGGATTGTTTTGTTTGAAAATCAAGAATATTAATTCTAATAAGAATTTGTTTTTGGAAGTTAAATTGTTATACAAATTAGGCGGGGGTTTTGAAGGGGCGCGAAAAATCTTTAATAATTAATAGCGAATGATTGAAAATATCAAATCATTGCCTATCTGAGAATCTGTACTGAAAATATTGGCTTCACACTCGGCTGAAAATTTTGTAAGTGAATGCTTCATATTTATTTATCTAATAATTTTTTTTAAATGACGATTATTTTCGGTCCCTGATATAAACACGTATTTAGATGAAATATTTGTGATAATATGTAATGACTGTGGTTTCTACTCTGTGTTTGTACTTTTGGTATGTTGAAATTAATCAAGTTGTCTGAGTTATTGCGGGTATTCGTGAGTCATCTCAAAAAAAAAAATATTTTGTACATATTTTAACTTTGTAAAGTCCTAGATGGAGTATTGGCATTTGTTAGATCTGAAACTTTTTGTAGCTGGTAGAGTCATCAATTCTGCATCCGATGCACTTTATCTCAAAGTGCACTTTTTTGCACTTTTTGTGCAATTTAATTTTTCAGGACATAACCTCATTTTGATTAATGCCTACTTATTTGACACATGGATAAAAGCGACATGCCGATCTGACAAGTAGAATGTTAATTTTATTTTGATTCATATATGAGTCGAACCAAAATTCTTCAGACGCATCTGAAAGATATTTAAAGCAGAAACCCAGACTATTTTGCATAAATGTGGAGTTATATGTCAGAAATGTAAAAGAATTTGCAACATTTTGAGTAAAACACACACAAATTCTTTTACATTAAAAAACGCTTAATTTAGGATAGTGGTCTCGGATTGTCAAATGCGCTTAAGATTACAAAAGGTCTGAGGAAACAAGCTGCAGAGCTTCTAAAATCTTAGGAAGATAATGTACGCTTGTTAAAGGGATGCATTTTTGCATCTTTAAGTATATTCTCTCAATATTTCAAGCAGATCCGGTAAATATTTTCGGAGATATACCCATATTTGTAAAGACGCTTTAGACACATTATCTTCTTCTACACATCTGACTTTACCAAAGGATGTTGCTTAATCCGTATTCCAAATTTATGAAGATCTTATCAATGAAAAATTATTGGAAAGATATGAAGGTAATTTTTAACTCAAAAAATAATGCATGTTTTAATCAGTTGATTTGGAAGATAACTCCGAAAGTTCTAAATTCTGCAAAGTAAAGGAAAAATGATTCGTCGACAACATCCACTAGATCTATTAGAAGCTGCTGATGCTAAGCACGTTTTTTTCAAAGCTGTGTTTTCAAAGTCGATGATTCACTATATCACAAAACCGGCAAAGCCGATCGATCTACATTTTTTTACACAACCTTCTTAGATGTATTCTCGAAGGATTAAGATTTTTGATAATTATTTTAATTTAAAAAAAATCTCAAAAATTTTTATTTAACATCGAAATTTTGACTATTTGTTCGATCAATCCCAGCATTCATCTACCCCTTAATAGCATCTAACACGTTTTTTGATTTGAGATAAGAAGAAGTTACTATCTGAATAAATATTACTTGTAGTTGTTTAATGGATTTTCATTTTTAAAAAATATTAAAACCCAATTTTTTCAGTGTACGAGTACTCAGAGAGGGGATAGCAACAATTGGTGAATGCAGATAAAAAGAGAAGCAAAAATGAGATAAGCAAGAAACAAAACAACATTACTAGCAATTTAAAATTAACCCTTATATTTTAATTTTTTGTTTTAAGCTTGGTGCATATATATAGCCGCACTGTATAATTTCGCATTCAGTGTTTGGTTAGCGATCATTTCGGTTGTGCCAATATATTTTATAATTAAAATTTAAAATTTTTTAGTGGAATTTAAAATGTTGCCCTTAGACATAAAAAAATTGCTCATTTCGGCAAATTGGTAAACAAATATAATTGGTAGTTCCGACAAGCTGGTCCAAAATTTTGGAAGAATCAAGATGATTAAGAACGGAAAAAAAAACAAGTGGACCCAAGCTGCAAGCAAGCTGCGAGGAATTTAATTAGCGAGATCAAGCGTCGATTTAGGGTGGCACCTTAAAAGCAACATCCGCTTTGCAGAAGCATATCTGTAGGAGAAATTTGATAATTGGGATTTTTTTAGAATTTATTGAGGTAAAGATTTACCAAAGTTATAATTATGGTCCCTGTTCCTTATCCCTTTTTCCACACAAAAGAGTAGTTGTGCACCCTTTGGCAGATCTATCATAAATCTAATTTTTTTGACTTTGAAGTATGTTTAGGTAAAATAGAATAACCCCATTTAAAAAAGACAATGGAAACTTTCCACCATATTAAAATAGTAAATAAAGATCTGCAAAAGTCTAAAATTATCGAATACCGGAAGACTTTATCGTCTCCGTTCTGGAAATATCCGCTCCAAATTCATTCTCAAAAAAATGCTATATGAGCTTAGGGCACGACAAGTTAGCGTAGTTTCACTTTTTCCCCTTCCCCCAAAAATCCCAAGTAAAAAGTCGGAATATTTTTTGTTTTATTTTTTGTGTATATTAAATCTTTGTATTTTTTCTTTTTCTATAAATATTTTACTTTAAAGTACAAACAAATTATTAATAATAAACTTCTAATACTACGGTTTTAAGACACTTTCGTTTTTTGTTGTTGTTGTTCATCTTGTGTTGCATTATTTTTTCCTTTTTTTCTTTTTTTTTTTTTTTTGCATTTATTTTTATTAAATATATATATATATATATATTATATTATTTGTTGTTGTTTATGTGTATGTGTGTGTGTGTTTTTGTGGTTATAATTAATATTAATGATTTTTACAACTTTTACATCAACATTGTTTTGCAGTGATTTGCGGTTTATTGCAGTTTGTGTGTGGTGTGTGTGTGAAATAGCTAAATAAGGTTTGTTTGTTTTTTGTTTTTACTAAATATGATTCAAATTTTAGACGTTTAAATATATATATATATATATATTTACATATACATATATATATCGGTACTAAATGTTAGGCTAGTTTATGCTTTAAAGTAAACATGTACAAAGTATCAAAAGAATTATGTAATATAGCAATCATACAATTTATATAAGATAATAATAATATTGAACAATATATATATACATATATATATATATATATGCGGGTGAAGAAATATACATATACAATTATATCATGTTGTTGTTTTGTGTTTTTAGCGCATTGCCTTTGCTTTTGTGTTTTACCTTTTTTTTTTTTTTGTTTTCCCCTTAATTGTTCAAATAACATTTAGCAAAAATAGAGCCTGCCTTTTTATACAACGACGATACATCTTTTGTGGTTCAAAGTTTTGTTATGCTTCGCAAAATATATAACGTTATATATATATATATATGTGTGTGTGTTGTATATATTTCTTTCATTTTTTTTTATATAGAGATATATATATATATTTATTCACTTTTGCAAAAACGACAGATACTATAGGCGACTGCTTTTCACTTTTCACAATTTTCCGTGCTTGGCCTTTTTACAAATGTTTTTTTTGTTTTTCTTTTTGACTAACTTATTGCATAGGTTTCCATGTGCATACATTTATATATTGTTGGTTGGTTGGTTGGTTGTTGGTAAAGGATTCTCGTTAAGATTATTTTTGCTTTTGTCTTACATTTAGAGCATTTAAAACTAAAAAACAAATTTTCGAAACAACGCAAGCTTATATATGAAACTATAAATGGGCTATATATGTATGTATTGTGTATGTATATATATATATATAAAGATATCTGTATATTGTAATGTTATCTAAAGTTTGCATTTAAAATATATATTTATATATATATAAGAAACTAACTTAAAAATGTTTAAAGAGAACGTAAAAACTAGAAAATGTGTTCATGTTGCATTCTATTCAAAAATATATACCAAATCATATATGTATATTATATATATATACAGAAGAAGAAGAGCGGTCGAAAATGAAATCGGAAAAGAAAATTAAACTAGCAATGGATGAGATATGTGTGGGGATGGGTTAAATGGTTAAATACAATCGAACTTCTCTTATTTGAATTACTGAAAATTTAAGTTGGGGAAATGGAGCTAAATTCTGAGGCTAATTTGAACTACACCAATGTTCGCAATTCGATTTCTTTGAGTTTTTAAACAATTAAAGGAGTTTTGGTTGTAATATTCGGCCTGGTAACAACCTATCGCTTTAAGTGTCAGCTACACACTGAAGATATGTCAACTAAGAAAAAACCGTGTCAAATAACGGTTAAAATCGTTTCCGCAAAATCAGTCACCGATAGCTTACCAGTAATTCGTTTCGGTTTGAGCCTAAAAATCAGTAGTCGGCAAACAATACAATCACATTTTATCTAACAGAGTTGACAGCCGGACAGAAACCGGTTTATTTTGCTAAACCGAAATTAGTTTTAGAATCCGTGTACGTAAATAAATCATCATTTTTGATCCACAATTCTTTGCACTTTACAAATTTTGGTAATTTTGTTCCACTGTGTTATAGATGTTATCCCTTATTCAATTCAACAACGGCATATTTTCGAGTTAATGAAGCTGAAGTGGTTTAGAGCGACTATCTCCTGGGAGCATCTCTCTTATGACACCGATTTGATTTATTTTTTCAACAATAACGTTAAAATTTAAAGTAGAGATAGCTTTTGTTTCAACAAAACCCTTTAAGGACTATTTGGACTCGATTTTCTATTACAAACATATTATATACATATGGGTCATTCCATGTGTACTCAGCCACCCAATTTTTTTTGTTTCACCAAAACCCATAGAATAATCTTATTTTTTTGATTTGGCATGCGAGATCAACGACAAAGAAAAATAAAACTCTAAAAATTATTGCATCACAACAGAGCATCCGATTTAAGCGAACCAAATTGTGAACTATTAGGCGTCTTCTATCAGGGACCGTAACAGTTATAAGTTTTCTCAAAAAAGTTATTGTTAACAGTTATATTTTGCGTTTTATAATAAAAACTTGGGAAATAACAATTATTTTGGATTTTTATTTTAAAACCTCGAAAATACCAATTATTTTATGATTTTAATTTTATTACTCTGTTCATAACAATTATTTTTTGATTTTTATAAAAAAAATGTTCATGATAACAGTTATTGATGACTTTTATTTATTCAAAGACTTTTATTTTAAAAGTCTAGCACCAAAGTTATTTGCATATATCGCAATGATAGAGCCATTGAGGACCAAATCGTAAACATATACTTGATCAACTCGGCAAGAGTAAACGACTTCGTATTTGTTTTTAAGCCAATTGACATAGACATCGACTTAATGAAATAATGGGAAGAAAAAAAATTGCTCTTTCCCATTTGTATCAACTGACAAAGGTTGTCAACAGCGTGCCCGCTACTCAAGTAAGTGTAAGAGAGGATTTTCTGCACTAAAATTGGTATTGACACACTTGAGATATACTTTTCTTCCGAATCCTTGCAAAAGATTTTACTAATAAAATTAAATAATAAATAAAATTTTAATTTGATGTTACTCGAACTAAGTCAAGCTGATTAAGATTATGTTTACAAGTTTTTCCTCAATGGCATTGTTATTGTGTATGCAAATGACTTTTATGCTATGACTTTAAAAATAAAAGTCTTTGAATAATTTTTATTGATGACTTTATTTAAAAAAGTCATCAAATTGTATCATGTAAAAAAATTTATAAAAATCAAAAATAACTGTTATGATCAGAGTAAAAAATAAAATCATAAAAAAATTGGTATTTTCGAATTTGTAAATAAAATCGAAGAATAATTCTTAATATAAAACTTTTATATAAAATTTGCAATATAACTGTTAATTTCTCTTTAACTGTTACCAGTAACTGTTATATCCGGTCCCTGTCTTCTATCCGAAAAAAAAGAGGTACAAAAAAAAAAAACGTAAGTAGGATGTTAGAGTTCTTTTTGTCTTTTTTCCAAGAGGGCCATGCCAATATTTCCATGAAAATTTTTTTTTCTGGTATACATATTTTACAAAAATCTCACGAATTCGCGAAGAAAAATATTTTTTCTATATAAAATTTTTTTTAAGTAAAAATAATTTATTGAAAAATATCTCTAAAATATTGTAAACCACGTAGGATATTAAAATGTGGCTTTAAAATTTCTTCCTTGATTTGACATAATTAAAATTAGGAGTCCAAAAAATATTTTAAAAAAATGTTATATAGAACAAATATTTTTCCTCGCGCATTAATTGATTGTACCATCGTGCGGTTTTTTCTAGAATATGTTTACGGGTAACCTTAAGCAGAAAAAAATTATTTCATATAAATATCGGTTGGCTCTCTCGCTGAAAGACAAAAAACCATTAAATTTCGCTAAAATCCTACTTAAAAACAGACATTTTTGAACCTTTGATTTATTCTCAGATAGAAGACATAAAAAAATAGTAGATTCACAATTTGGGTCGCTTAAATCGGATGCACCGTTAGGATGCTATAATATTTTTAAGTTTTATGTTCTTTGTCGTTTATCTCGCGAACTGTTAGTTGTTATAGGATTATATTTTCGATATTTAGAACTTTAAAACGTTGATAGTGATTTTGTGTTTAAAACAAATCAAAAATTTGGGTGGCTGAGTTCACATGGAATGACACATAAATATCACATTTTACTATATGGAATCGATGTAATAAGTTTCTGTAAGGGGAAGAAACACATTCCAAAACTTTGAACGCCATTTTTTAAAATGAATTTTAATTGGCGATTGTTAACAAGTGCGAATATAATGCGACACAAAGCGGCTCTGACCTACTTCATCGAACGTTGACCAGCGACTGAAAAATTGTTTGCTATCTTGGCGAAGATCTCAGCATGCATTCGGCTCGTGTCTGTATGAGTTGCCGAATGTGTTCCTCCGTCAAGCGCATTGCGCTTGACAAGTTTTAATTGTTTCTATGGTTTCTTGAACAAATTTTCCTAGAATTGTCCCAAGATTACGTTTTCGCTTTAAGCTTGGTTGAGAATAGTTTTATAGTTTGACGCTATGAATCAAGGACTGAATTACAAGCAATGCAAGGATGCACAACCGCTCGGGTATTAGGACAGATTCGATGCAGTAGTTCACACAGGTTTTTAACCTGGTATGCAAACCGCTTGGGAATTAAGAGTGGTTCGGTTCAGTGGTTAATGGAGGTTTTATACCACCGTTTCGGTTTATAGCATTGTTTTTGAAGCAAACCAAACGTAGGAAAATGGTATGCGAGAAATTTCGTTGAATTGATTTTCCTCGGACACAAATTTTAAAAATTTCTATACGTCATCAAACATTTCCCAAAAAACAGTTTAAGAACTTTCTTTCTTTCTTCCAAATAATATAAATCGCTTTAATTATAAATTATTCATTTCTGTCATACCCAACTAAGTTTAAGCAAGATACCTTTCATTGCTAGAAAGTTGTAGCTCTTAAATTCAGCTAAGAGAAGTTCGTGTGTATTTTTGTTCCTATTTTTGTTTAGTACCTTTAACTAATTTGTTCAAATTTCTATATTTAAAAAAAACATTGCCTGTTTTCACTTGACTAGCAAATCATTTTTCCTTTTTTCTTCTTTCTTTTTTTTCTAATTTGTGGGTTAATTTTAGTGAGTTTAGTTTTAAGGAGGAAAACAAAAAAAAAAACAAAATAGGCTCATGCTGTGTGTCTGTGTGATGTTGCTCGCTTTGAGATGCAACATTATTGCAACTTGTGGCTACCACTAACTATACAAAATGTGTGTGTGTGTGTGTGTGTGAGGGAAAATTATGACTATAAATTATAGATTTATATAATATATATATACAGAGCGCTGTGTGGAAAGAAACAGAAAACCCACTCACTGAACTAGGCCATTTGCGGTGAGCTATTGCTTAGGGATCGCTGTTCATCGGCCAATTCCTGATAGCTCAGGCTTAGTTCATTATTGAGCTGCATAATGTTGAGTACATCGCTGGCATATTGTTTGGCTGTGCCATCAACTTGGCTATTATTATCATTATCATCGTCCTCGCTGAGTATATTGTTTAGACACAAATTGAACTCATCGTAATCCACAAAATTGCCACAGTCGAGGGCCGTTGCATTGTTCAACTCGGGCATTAGCAAGCCATCCACCTCATTATCTGCCGCTGCACTGCTGCTGCATCTGCTGTGGAAGGACAGCAAACCGCCATCTTCATCCTCGTCATCATCATCATCATCATTTTGCGCCTGGGCCAAAGGGAAACTGCTGGCGAGCTGCTGTTGCTCCTCCAGCTCAATCAGCTCGATCAGATCCTCGTCGTGGGCATCGTTCGCATGGTTCATACCTTTAGCCAAGGCGCAAAACTCTGGTCACTTGTAGTCACGCGACGCTCTTCTCCGGCGTCCCTCGGTCAACATGGACTCACCAATGACTGCAAAGGGATTAGGTTTAGGATTAATTCAATTTGCTCTTTGTATGAAATATAGAAAACTCACCTGCACTTCGTGTCTTTCGTCTAGCCTCGGCCACTGCCTCTACATTCCCCATATTGGCATTGTTGACATTACCACCACCAGCTGCTGCTCCCACAGCCTTCCCAGGTGTACCTTTCGGTTCGGATGCGGCGGCAGCTGCTGCAGCCGCAGCGGCTGCATTGCTACGACTATAGATAATCTTGTTGGCAGCGGCACTGGCCCTGACACTTCGTCTAGTGCCAATTTTCTCATCGGTAGGCGAATTGGCGGCATTCACATTGTTATTGGTGGTGGCCGCCGCCGCAGTGGCTCCTCGTGTGGCATGTACAATATTGTTATTAATGCTATTGATGGTAACGGCTAGGGCAGCAGCTCCTCCTGTTGCTGTTGCTGGTGTTGTTGATGTTGTTGTTGTTGTGGAGGGAGCTGCGCTTGATGCGGTTACTGTCAACAGAACCGTATTGTTGGTGGTGCTGGAGCTGGTGCTGCTGCTGACAATATGATTGCTGATGCTGGTGCCAACATTTCCAGCTGTTGGCTGAACCTTGTTTGCCCTTGGTCCAGTGGCCAGTGGCGATGTTGTTGTCGTCGTCGTGCTGGCATTTAACACATTGCTGTTGGGGGTTTCTGGAAAAGTTGAAAAAATTTGAATTAGTTGCGGTGAATAACGTAAAATTTTGTCCTAAATCCATAATAGGAAGATTTTTTCAAGTGTAAATTGTAAGTTTGGTCGAATATCGTATAGAATTATTAGTTAATCCTAGAACTGCCCTTGGGGTACATTTGTACCCCAACAAAATTTCAGCCGAAATGCTCGATTTACGTCTTTGGGGTACAATATTACCCCAGTACAAACAGTTAGTACAGTATGAAGGTCACTTTTGATGCTAATCAAATCAAATCTGAGAAACATCTTTAAGAACGAATATCCTATACTTCTTTTAGAATATCGTTAATATGTTCCAAGCATCGATTTTAGTTCTGTTAGACTTTGACCCAAAGTTCTTTTGAGAGAATATCGTAAAGCGTAAGTTTGGTTCGAGCATTGTAAGGTTACTTATCGTAAGTCGTAATTTAAGTAAAATTTGTCAAAATCGTTAGACTGCGTTCACACTATTCGACGCATGAGACATGATAATCGAGTATCATGTTGCTTGTTTTCAATGTCAAATGACAAGCTTTTCAGAATGAAAACAAGAAAACACAAGGACCTACTAGATTATCATGTCTCATGAGTCGAACAGTGTGAACCCAGCCTTAAGTACGAAAGTCAAAATTTAAAAAAAAATATTTTTTAATTTTTGATTTTAATTTTTTTTTTTTCTGTTGTTGGACCAAACTCAAATTTCTTGCCCACGCTGATATAGAGTGTATAATTTTAAACACAATATCGTAAGGTTCTAAATATAAATATACCAAGATCTTAAATTTGTATCAAAAGACCGTAGGGCTCAGTTAGAACTTTACCAAAACTTAAATTGAAAATTAAAGCTGTTCAAATCTGTTTTTTTTTAGGAATAAATCATTTGAGTGAGAATATCGTTCATATCTTTCAAGTCGCGAGAGTCTTTGAAGAGCAAATGTTTTTTTCCGATTATCGACATTTTTTTTTTACGAATATCGAGTGCTGATATTTAAACACAATATCGTAAAGTTTTTAATACAATTGCAATATCTAAACTCTACGATATTGCAATTTATTTTTAAAATTTATTAAAAACTTAAGACCGTAGGGCTCTGTTAAAACTATACCAAATTTTGTATGTCCAAGCTGTCCAAGTCAGAAAATTAAGTTGAATAACGTAAGTTCCCAGAATTTTACTAAAAACTCATTTGAATCTAAATTATAAGATTTCTTCAAATATCGTAAGTCGAAAATTCACAAAAAATAAAAATCGTTTAAATATTAATTGTTAATTTCCCTTTAAAATTAAAAAAACAAAATGCATCAAAGTAAACATTTAAGTGTTGTATTTAAATGTTGTAGTTCTGTCCGAATATCGGTAAGTTCTGCCAAAAAATCGTAAATTTTGGTCTGAATATTTCGAAGATCTGTTCGAATGTCCAAAAAGTTTTACCCGAATATCTTTAAAAATTAAAAATCAAAATGCGTCGAGGTAAAAATTTATGTATTGTACGAATACCTTATAGTTCTGTCCAAATAACGTAAAGTTCTGACCGAATATCGAAGTAAAAAAACAAAATTTCAAGTATTCTACGAATATCGTAAGCTCTTGACGAATATTGTAAAAAAGTAATGGCTAAATATTTCAAAGCTCTGTTCGAATATCGTAAAGTTCTGTCTAAATCAGTCTGACTCCTAAGTTGCATAGCAAAGCTCAGTCGCAGCGACGTCGCTTCACCATCATACGAACGTTTCCTTGTCACTTTCCGCCAACATAGTATATTTTTTCTGAAAATATTTTTAAATTTTAAAGTGTTCAAATATCGTAAAGTTCTGCCCGAATATCGTAAAGTGTTGTCTAAATATTTTAAAGTTCTCTTCAAATGACGTAAAGTTCTGCGAATATCTTTCAAAATTAAAAAAACAAAATGTGTCAAAGAAGTAAAAATTTATAAGTGTTTTGCGAATATCGTAAAGTTCTGTCTAAATATGCTAAAGTTCTGTTCGAATGTAGTTAAGTTGTGACCGAATATAGTACATATGTATCTTTCAAAATTAAAAAACAAAATGTGTCGATGTAAAAATTTTAAGTGTTGTGCGAATATCGTTAAAATCTGTCTAAAATTTCAAAGTTTTGTTCGAATATTGTTGAGTTCTGTCTGAATATCGTTCAAATGATCTTTCAAAATTATTTAACAAATGCGCCCAAGTAAAAATTTATGTGTACGAATATTTTTAAAGTTCTGTCCGAATTTAAAGTTCTGCCCGAATAACATCTTTCAAAATTAAAAAACAAAATGCGTTAAAGAAAAAATTTAGGTGTTGTACGAATACCGTTATATCTGTCCGAATAACGTAAGTTTCTGACCGAACATCGTACATCTGTATGCATCTTAAAAATTAAAAAAATATGGATCGAAGTAAAAATTTTAAAGTTGTTCAAATACCGTAAGTTCTGTTCGAAAATATCAAAAAGTTCGTTTGCCGAATATCGTTCAGTTCTGGGAAAATATATTCAACGTTCTGCCCGAATATGGCAAAATTTTGGATAAATATCGTACAGTTCTGTCTAAATATCCTAAAGTTCTGCCCGAATATCGTAAGGTTCTGTCTAAATATTGCCCTAAGTTGTTGAAGGAAATCTACTTACTGTGCTGCTGTTGTTGTTGTTGCTGCAGCTGCAGCTGCTGTTGCTGTGCATTCCTTCGCGTCACATGCTTCTCTAAGCCACCACCAGCAGCAGCGGTCACATCTATGGCCGCCTCCACCTGAGCCTTGGAGTTGCGCACCTTGCCCGCCACCTCAATAAGCGGTTCATCCGAATCGGATGACTCAATTTCAATCTTTTTCGGAGCATTGTGTTCCGCTGCTGGCGTGGCTGCCTCATTGGCATTGCTAATGATGATGGTGGCACTGGTGCCACTGCCACCGCTGCTTATCCTGGTCCTTTTGCTTTGGTTTTCGCTAAGGTCGGCGGCATCATTGCTGCTGCCGCAATCCGATTCGTGGCGACGTCGCTTGCTATTATTGTTGTTGTTGTTGTTATGAACGGGCGTGGGCGTGCCCAAGCGAGGACTGGGATTGGAGCTGGCACGCGTTAAAGTTTTCGAGGTGGTGGGTACCACCAACTCGGGACTGGGTTTGAGGGCATCCAGAGGACTACCCAGGCGACTGCTGGCACGGGTTCTAATTCTGGGTGGCTCCTCCTCTTCACCATCTAAAGGGGCGGGTATTTCAATTGAAATGGGTTGAGTGACCAGCTGGGAGGAGGTCTTCTCTTCTTCCGGCTGCTTAAGCTCCTCTAAGTTGGCCATAAGGGGTTTGGCTGTGGGCTCTTTTTTGAGTGTTAACAAGGGCGGCATTTCCTCTAGTTTTATTTTCTCCAACTTTAACTTGACTTCAGCTGGTTTATTATTATCCGTGGTTAGCTGCTTGATGAGATCCAAATCCTGTTCGAGTATATCATGTTCGCCATTCAATTTTGTGCTGGTTGTTTCCTTCAAAACACTGGCCACCAGATGCTCCAAATCATCGGGAAAATCATTTTCCATTTTGGCCAAGGCTTTGTCTATTTCATCATCCGCTTGCTTTTGCATTTGTTGTTGTTGTTGCTGTGAGCTGCTGCTGTTGGTTAACACCTGAGCTGTCACTGTAGCTGCTGCTGCTGCTGTTGCTGTTGCTGTGGTTGTGGCCGAGCTCAAAGCAGCATTTGCCTTGCTTACTTGTATGGGACTGCTGGAGGATAATTGATGTGGACTTTTTTCAGATAAAGCATCCATGGATTCTATGCCACTATCTTCACCGCCACCATTTTGACCATGACCGGGTGTGCCACTGCCATTGCTGGCGGGTGAATTGCGTAAAGTGGCGGCGGCAGCAGATGTGCTGGTGCTGCTGCTGCTGCTACTGACCACCATTACTGCATTATTTAGAGGCAATTTTCTATCACATATTGTTGTTGTTGTTGCTGTAGCTTCACTTGTATTTATTTTTGTAATTTCCACACGTTTAAGTGTTGTTGCACTGGGCAACATGGTTACGGCCGCCGCCAGTTGTCGCTGCTGTTGTTGTTGTTGCTTCTGCAATTGAAGCTGTTGCACGGCTGTGATATATGGCGGCGGCTTATGGTTTTTTGTCATCGGTTTGCCACCCACCACAATGGGCGTTATGGTAGCCGCAGTCTTAATGGGTTGATTTTTTAAACGATTATTGTTGTTGTTGTTGTTGTTGGTATTGTTATTATTATTATTGTTGTTGTTGGAGGAGGAATTTGAATTTGAATTGGAGTTGCTGTTGCTGTTGCTAATGGCACTCAAGGTTATGCTGCTGGGCAAAGAGGTGGCTATTTTACTTAATTGCTGTTGCTGCAAGCTGCTGCTGCTGCTGTTGCTGGTTTGAGTGGTGGGTGTGTTGCCTGTATTGGTGCTGCCCACTATTAGCTGGGGTTCCGTTAAAGCCTTATGCGCTGCCTCTACAATGGCACTTATGGTTAAACCATTTTTACCCGCCACTATGGTTGTAGTTTTGGTGGCTAAACCACTTACTGTGGGTGTTGCTGTGGTGTTCTTTTGTATGAGTATGGGTAGGCCATTCACTTGGGTTGTTGTTGGCATTAATTTGGCCTGCTTTTGTTCGCTGGCTTCTATAATTAGGGTTTGTGTTTGTTCACTAAAGCTGCGCTTCAATTGACGCTCCTCTAGCTCGCTAGGAGTTGCTGTTGTTGTTGGGGGGGTTTGCAGCTTTTTGCGTTCCTTGCGCGTATTTTTGACCACCACCGAGTTTTTGCCACGTAAACGTATTTGTAAGGGCGGCACACGAGGCTCATTTAGGCCCTGAGCCGTTAAGGGTTGTGGAAAATTGCTGTAGACAGTTTGTAGTTGCTGCTGTTGTTGCTGCTGTTGTTGCTGCTGTTGTTGCTGCTGTTGCTGCTGTTGTTGCTGCATTTGCTGCTGCTGCTGTTGCATTTGCTGCGTGTTTAGCGTCATTATTTGCGTTTGCATGGGCAAATGATTTGGTAGTGTTTGCATTTGCCCCTCATAGCCCGTTGTTTCCACATTATCCAGCTTAAGACGCAGCTTGATTTTTTCCTCCGTCACCGAATGAACCTGAGCTTGAGCCTGCGCCGCTTTGGTCTTGGCATTGCCTTTGGCTCTTTCTCTCTTAGGCTTAGGCGTTGAGGCCTTACGCTCTTTCACGCCCTGCTGCAGTTTTTCACGCAAAAGATTGGGCTTAGCTTTTTTGTTGAGTCCTATCAAGGGTGAACTGGGTGAATTCTCACCCACCACTTTGACAACAGGCAGGGGAGTTTTTCTAGATCTGGCCGTTGACTTATTGGAGATCTGTGAGTCATCGCTGCCGCCCGCCGGAGGCAATTGTTGAGCCGAATTGGAATCCTCTTCGGAGAAAAGATTTGTGGGTAAGAGCATATCATGGGCGGGATTGAAATTAAAGCTGTGGCTATTACTGGGTCGGAATTGAGGCTGCTGCTGTTGCTGCTGCTGTTGTTGTTGTTGTTGGTGTGTGGGCAATTGTGCCGTTTCCTGCTCGGCCTCGGTATCGCTATCATCACTGGCCATGGGTTCCATGTCGCCCGTGTGAGGATTGATAATAAATTGCTTTTGTTGCGGCAAGTGTGGCAAATGTTGTTGTTGTTGCTGCTGTACAAGTTGCTGTTGTTGCTGTTGGCGTTGTAACATTTGCATTTGTTGTTGCTGCTGCTGCATTTGCATTTGTCTTTGCATTTGCTGTTGTCTTAGCTGCAATTGCAACTGTTGTTGTTGTTGTTGCTGTTGTCTTTGCTGCTGCTGCTGCTGTTGTAACATCAATTGTTGCTGTTGCTGCTGTTGATAGGCCATCATTTGTTGCTGCTGCTGCTGCTGCTGTTCGGGCTCTTGCAGCGTGCTCAAAGCCTCACCCACATCCATGCCCACCGCTGTTAAATTATCCTCAATTAAATCCAAATCCAAATCCTTGGCATCCTGCAGCAATGATTCGAGCTCATTTTTATCTTCAAGACTAAGCGTCGAGTCTAGATCACAGTTAAGAGTTGGCAGTAAAGCATCCAAGTCATTGGTGGTCAAAGCATCCAAATCCAGCGATATTAAAGGATCTACCTGAGTATGAGGCGTAGGAGGGGGTGGTGGAGCAGCAGCAGCAGCTGCAGTGACGGGTACATGTTGCTGCTGCAGCTGTTGTTGTTGTGTTGGCGGCGGCAACGGCGTTGTTGGTATTTGCTGCTGCTCCTGCTGTAGATTGTATTGCATCTGATAGCGTGTAAATTCCTGGAAACTGCTTTTAGTGGCCGAATCCATGGGCTTATTGAGTGCCGGCCAGCGTGAATTGGCCGCCGCCTGATTATAATCCGGCGGTGGCGCTGCAGGTACATGATGAGCCGCTGTTAACTCCGCTGATCCGGGTGGAGCAGTAGTTGGTTGCTGCTGCTGATGATTGACCATCAACTGTGGACTGTGCATCGCTGATGAATGATGGCTAGAGGCAGGTGAGTGGGCGGTATGGGCTAGGGGCGAGGCACCGCCCACAAATTGCTGTTGCTGCTGTTGCTGAGCCTGAGGCGATGCCTGCGACATTGGCATGCTCATTAGTCGCTGCTGTACCTGCTGCTGCTGCTGTTGCTGGGGATGCTGCTGCTGTTGTTGTTGTTGGGGATGAGGCGGGGGTGGAGCCAAAGCTCTTAGCTGTTGCTGTTGTTGCTGCTGCCTCAGCTGTTGCTGTTGCAGCGGATTTAAGCCCATGTTGTTGAAGCAATCTGAAAGAAAATGGGCAACGTTCAAACATATTCATGAGTACATTTCAATATATTGGATCATTTTTTTTACTCCCACAAAACGTTTAAAAAATTTTCATTAAAACTGACAAATAAAACGATAAATTATCAAAAATCATATCCATATTTTACTTCTCAAGCACTTTGATTGAAATAGAATTGAAGTCAACAGTTGTTTCCGCTTTAAAAACAAATTTTTACAGTGAATCTTGATTTTTTTGGCCATTCGAAACTGCTCGGAGAATTGTGCTATTTTTAATCAAATAATTATGATCTCCATATATCATTTGTCCTTTTATATTCGTAGAGGTATTAGCCATGCGGAAATAAAATTCGGTCACACTAAAATTTCAAGGCATAACTACAGTGAAAACCTGCAGGAAATTTAGGGAGCCGGGGGTCATAGAAACTCTGAAACACCTCATTTCGAGCTGTTCAGAAGTTGTACGGCAAAGAATGCAACAACTTCACATCCCTTGGATCGCGGCCAAGAGGTTCAATATAGGTTCATTCGTCAGACACGTCAAGGATCCTTATCCAAAATCTTTATAATAGAAAACCCGGTCCCACTAAGGTCCAAACGGTCTGTTCTATCAAATTCATTTTAATGACCTAGTTCATTATTCATTAACATTGTTTATTTTTAAATAGTTTATTTTATGAACTTAAAAAAAACATACAAAAAGAACAATTCCTAAAAAAAACGAGAAGGCAAAGCTAACTTCGACGGTGCCAAAGTTTTAATACACTTGAAAAACTTTACTCCAACTGATTTAACCGGTAAAATATATATAGGATATAGATATCAGATATTTTTAAATTTTTTAATCATTGATAATACAAATTTGATACCATAAAAAAACTTTTTTATGTCAAACAGAATTTTCCGACCGATCGGTCCTATGGCAGCTATATGCTATAGTCATCCGATCTTGATAATTTTTTCAAAAATTATGTGAAAGCATATAAAACTAACATATACCAAGATTAGTGACGCTACGATGGAAAGCAAGAAAGTTTTTCTCACTAGAAGCAGTTTTGACCGACCGTTTCTATGGCAGCTATATGATATAGTCATCCGATTTTGATACATTTTTTCAAAAATTGTGTGAAAGCATATAAAACAAATATATACTAGGATTGGGGACGCTACGATGAAAATCAAAAAAGTTGTTCCCACTAAGACTTAGTTTTTGACCGATTTTTTTTTTTTTTGATCCGATTTTAATCAGTTTTTCAGAATTGTGTGGAAGCATATAAAACTAATAGATACTACGATTGGAAACGCTTTGATGGAAATCCTAAAGTTTTTCTCACAAAAACTTATCTTCGACCGATCGTTCCTATGGCAGCTATAAGATACAGTCATCCGATCCGGGCGGTTCCGACATATTAGTTGCGTACAGTAAAAGAAGACTTTGTGCGAAATTTCAGCTCGATAGCTTTAAAACTAAGAGACTAATTCGCGTAGAAACAGACAGACAGACAGACGGTCAGAGGGTCGTCCTGATCAAGAATATATATAGTTTATGGGGTCGGAAATGAATATTTCTATGCGTTACAAACTTCTGAGCAAATTAATATACACTTTTCAAGTGTATAAAAATTTATATTGGTCGTAAATTGAATAGTTAAAAAAAATAAACTATAGTTCAAAAACTGCGACCTGATTCATTAGTTCATTTTAAAGACTAGTTTATTTGAACTAGTTAACTTAATAAAATGAAAACTTTGATGGTTTAAAAGTGGTTAAAAAAGGCATATCTCAGAAATTATTGATCCTGATTTAGCGGGTTCGGAACCGGGTTTGAGCCAGTGAAATATTCGACCTCTATTACCGACGTATCAGCTTTCAATTTCTTCAATCATCTCTGAGATATGCCTCCGAACTATTTTCTGAGCCTTATTTGGAGTGGGACTAGAATTGGATTAGGAACCACTGAAATGTCTATTTACAAATAACTACAATTGATCTTTAAATACCCGAGGGTTTTTTCTTGTAAGTCAGCCAGCTATTTGTTTATATTTGACTCTATAACAGTTCTTAAATTTTTATCCCACATTAATATTTTATGTTTATAATTAATTGTCTATTTTTCTCTTGTAATTTTGCAAGCAACACAAATCACTGCGTAAATTCTTATTTTTTGTAAGATCTTTTACCTGATACTTTGTTTCGATTACTTTCAGGTTTTCAGATTTAGCGATGCTATTTAAAAAATATTTTGTTTTTAAATTTATATTTTTGGTCTTATAAAAAACATCATTTGATTTGCTTAAAAATCTCCATTTTGAAATAAATGGCTCCAGTGCTCCAACGCGAAAATCAATAACCATTTTGGAGCATTTGACCGCAACTCAAGATGTCCAAATTTGGACTGTCTTCTTGTCTGTCTGTCAATTTCTTTAAATTGTTTGCTCCAATTTTCAGAGGTACCTCTTTGAATTATCAAACATGTTTTATAATTCGAAGACCCGAGAATTTATCAGCTGTTTTTGAAAAAGGAACTGGCAGCCCAATGCACATTTTCAGAGCGCTTTTTCGGGAACTATTTTCAGAGCACATTCTCCGAGTCATGTACGTAATTAGATAGGCGATAATGTTATTGGTGTCTGAGTCCTAGCTTCATGTCTAAATATAACTTCTTTTTTTTGGTCACTTTTGTGAATTGTTGATTGATTGATTTACATTTTCCTAATATTATTTTTTCACAATTTTTTGAAATCGAAGCAAATGGTCGACTATTTTTTCGGCATTAATGGCCATGTATACAATGACTTATGAGCAACGCAAATGTATGCAATAGGTAGAAGGAAGGATTTCCAATCCCATAAAGTATATGTGTTCATGATCATGATCAACAGCCGAGTTGAGTTACCCCTGTCCCTGTCTGACCGTCAGTTTGTCCGTCTGTCTATGTGAACACCTAAACCTTTCCTGAGTAAGCGGTATATCAAAGTCGGGCAGGGCTGATTTTTACCGACGATTTTAACCCTCGATTTTGTTTCCTTACATTAAGAACGAACCACGTAGGTTAACGGTTTTGACGCTAGAAGAAGCGGATGGTACATTCAAAATGCATGTTGCGAGGTTTCTCTATCGGACTGAACAAAATGGTTTGAAAAATTGGTTCAAGCAAATGCAATGCTTGAATTTAGAATTTTAAACAATTTAAATTATACATATAATTTTTGAGAAATCTGAACAATTCAACTAAAATTGGTTTAGATTACTGCTTCTTATCTTCTACTTGTTAAATAAAATTATGAGAAAATGGTTGCAAGTTTTAAAAAAGTCGAAACATAACTTAAAAACCAATTTGGCCAAATAAACAATTCCGTGATTCTACTGCTGCTGTTTAATAACCAAAAAATGTTGATCTTGTTAAGAAAATGATTACAAAAATGCTGCTATATGGCAAGTATTACAAAATATCTCCGTAGCTAACTTCATCTGTGTCAATGTTTTTTTGTATAGGGTGATTTATCTTCCAGCACTTAGTGAGGAGAATATTGCGATTTCTTAAATGTGCCACTTCCCCCCCATGTTAAATGACTTTTTTTTTTGGTCGTTTTTTTTACCCGGAAAAATTGTCCCACCAACACACCGCGCGCCAAAAAATGTATTTATTAAATTATTTTTGTTTGTTGCCTTTTTGCTTCTCGGACCTTTCTACTTTACTTTTTGTTCTTTTGTTATACACCATTGGACTTCTGTGAAGTCAAAAGTCTTCGTCGATAAGCCAGCTACGATTGGTTGAGGAACCAGCTTAAATATAACATCGGACATTTTTTGGGCTGAGATCAGAATATACTCTTCTCCAAATACTTTTAGTACTGCTAGAAAAGTCCACATTTTCTTATTAAAAAGTAATTACGAAACTTTAATTACTCAAACCAGGTAAAGAATCGAACGGCTTGAACCTAAAGTTTTGCGACAAGTTCGATTCCTTGAACCGAATATATATAAGAATTTTGAAGAGGCTCAATTCCAACTCAGTCTTAATGTAGAAATAAATTGATTCCGATTGAGTCTAAATTATATGGATTTAAGCACCATAATCCAAGATCATTTCAATCCTGAACTCAAGGTCAGCTCAATGTCAGCGAAATATGAAATGTGCCTTAAACCGAATGGCAAAAATGTTTCCTTTCGTTGCCAATTTGATGGATAATTTGTTTCCCCTTTTAAACCCACTCACCTGGAGCAGGCTGAAACTGTTGCGGTTGGGGCGTGGGCTGCATAAACCTCGGCTGCATGCCTTGAAGCTGCTGCTGCTGTTGTTGTTGTTGTTGTTGCTGCTGCTGCTGGCGTTGTAATTGCTGTTGACGCAAGGCAACAGCTTGAGCCTGATGCTGCTGAAAACGATGCGGAGGAGGATGCGAAGGAACTGCTGGCTGGGCTAGGGGCAAGGACATGGGTTGCTGTTGCTGCTGCTGTTGTTGTTGTTGTTGAGTATACAGCGGATGGCCATTTCCAATGGGGCTGAGCATAGCCTGTTGCTGCTGCTGCTGTTGTTGTTGTTGTTGCTGCTGCTGAATGCTTCTTAGGACCACCGGTTGCGGCGTGGTTGGCGATGAGGGTATTACCGGACTCAACACATCTCCCGCCATGCCCATAAAATCGCTGGGCGTGGCCGGGCCCGAGGAGGAACGCATGGGTGAATTCATCATTTGCGGCCCACTTGGACTCATCATTTGAATCTGCTGCTGCTGCTGTTGCTGCTGCTGCTGGGGTGACTTCATTTGATTGGACATGGCATTGCCATCGTTCTGGAGAAGATTCACCAGCAGTGGCGACGATATGGCTATGTTATTGCTACCCGTCGATGTGGCCGTTGGTTGCGGCGGAAGTGACGGTGGGGCGGGCTGTTGTTGTTGCTGTTGTTGTTGTTTGGGTGAGCTTATAGGCGGCGTTGTGGTCGCTGCTCCCAGGCCGGGATATGGCGGAGGCGGCGGTTGAATAAATTGAGATTTTTGTACCAAACCCGGCGGTGTTGAGGGCGGGGAATTCTTCAACACCTTTAGCGTCACATTTGGCGGCGGCGGCGGTGGCGGCGGCAAAGGCGGACCCAGGCCAGTCGTCGTCTCTCTACCCTGCTGCAAAACACGCGCCTGTCGCATGCTCTCGAATGGGAAATCCCTTGGCACTTGCGGCGGTCCAGGCAGCAGCAGCGGCACTTTGCCCTCCATGGGACACACCGTGTTGGGTGACTTGAAGACGGGCGGCGTGGGCGGCAGCTTTTGTGGTTGTGGTGGCGGCGGCCGCCGTTGTTGTTGGATTGAGATTGCTTCGTTTGGTACCACATGGGGAGGCAGTTGCACAATTCGCTGCTGCTGCTGCTGCTGCTGTTGTTGTTGTTGCTGCAAATAGGCGGTGGCTGCCGCCTTGCTGGTGCTGGGCCCATCAAAGTTGGGCGCAGGCAAAGGCGTTGTCAAACTTTTCAGGTTAGACGTGCCAGCCGCCTCAATTGCACCGCCTCCTACACCAGTCACCTCATTTGTATTATCTAAAGGATTAGGAACAATTAGAAAGGCTGACGTCAGAGGCAGCTGGATATATAATACTTGCCCTTGGTTATTTTAATATCTTGTCCACCAACTTTCAAAGTTATCACAGAATCGCCTTCAGGTTGCACGGACAGTATGCCGAGGGCACGCAAAGCGGGATTACCCTCGGCGGCCAGTTGGCGTAGCCGTTGCGCTGCATCCCAGGGCAGAGACACCGATATCCGCACAGACGACGGTTCAAGCTGCTGTATATGGCAAAGAAAATACATTTGTAAAATTAAAAAAAAAATTTAATTATTCTTAGGGATTTAGTAGGACCAGATTTAAGAAAAAGTTAAAGGAAATTTTTTATTGTTATCGAAACGGCTATCGATAACATTTTGTGTGTGTGTGTGTGTGTTACGGCAGCCCTGACTCAAATCACGCACGCACACACACACACATCAACAAAAAATGAAATAAAAAAAGGCCTTATAAAAGGCAGGAGGGGCAAGGGGAGAAGTACTAATTTTAACATTTAATTTTGTGTATTAATTTAAAACCCCCGCCCCCCTCCTGGCTACTCTTAAGCAACATTTATAGTTTTTAGTTTTTACTGTTGTGTGTGTGCGAAAGAGACAGCCATAGGTAGGGCCCTGCTGCTGCTAATGCTCATTGGAAATTCCAACAACAATTTTAATTTTATTTTTACTAAATTTGTACTTTGTTTATACATAAAAATCCAGCCTGAAAAGCTTTGGCCCACAGGTTGCATTTTCATTGCGTTATCGATACCCCTCCTGGTCGCCATTTTCTTCTCTTTTTTTTTTTTTTTTGGGGGGAAAAGGTAACCAAAATACTTGCCCGTTGTGGGGGAGAGGAGGCGGGGTAGAGCCTCAATAAAATCCCAAAAAAATATAACACACACACACACACACATAGGCGTGCGCCCGCGTACCTCAAAGGCCTGACACGTCTATAACGGTTGTTAATGAAAATCTGCGTGGGTGACGCAAGTGTTTAATGAGGACCCTCCACCCACCCCCCCCCGCCTCACCCACCAACTGGGCAAGTGCATTAAACGCAGATCAGCTGTTTAGGGGGAAGAAAAAAGAATTGTAAACTTCCTTCTCACCTGTTTAAGTGGCATATCATCACACGACAATCGCACGCGTCGTAGATTTAATTTGTAGTATAATGCACAAATCTTGCATTTATTACACACACATTACGCACAAATTTAATAATAATAAAAACTTTTTATTTCCCCCCGCCCGTGGTGGCTGGCTTTGTAATTATTTGTGACCGCAAATGCAGATAATCTTTACATTTAAACAATTGCATGTTTGCATTTTAGTTTTTTTTTTTTTTTTGACACTGATCACAGGCTCCACCACACACACACACACGCACGCACAGTACAGCTCTCGCTCCCTCTCTCTCTCTCTCTCGCACTCGCTCCTTTGATTAAATTGTTTTTGTTGCTGAGGCTCCAGTGTTTGGAGGGACAGTTGGACTTGATTTGGTAATATTTTGGAGTGAACGCGGCACTTGCTTGATGTTTGTTTTTTGTTTTTTTTTTTCTATTCAGTTACTTGGGGCATTTTTTTTTTTGTTTTTTTTTTCATTTGCTGCTGCACACACATATACACAGACAACGTGCGGGGCGGGCAGGGCTCCGTGTTGGTTTTTTTTTTTTTTTTCTGTCTCACTTTTCACACATTTTCCTCAATTTTATTTATTTACACATAGCGCCTGAAAATGTGTTCACACAGTTTTTGCTTTAATCATATTATTTATGCGCCTTTAACACACACCAAATTTTTTTTCTCTTCTCTCTTGTAATTTGTAATTTTTTTTTAGCTTAATTTTACACGCTGCACGCGAGGCGCCCGGATTTGTTAAACACACACGGCTGGAGTTGAATAATTCGTTTTGCTTTTTAGCTTATTGCTTGGGTTGTAGCGTTCGTTTAATGTTGTTTATTTTGTAAAAAAATCTTCGTAATTATCGAAATTCCGAATAATAACAACCGCCATTTGCATTTCAGTGGTAGCCATTTTTATTTTCCAGTCTAGGGGATGCCAACTTGGTGGTAACAAAAATTTGCTAAATAAGACCAAAAAATGGTAAAGGGCTGCAGGTGTGTTTAGATTAAGGTCACACTGGTGAGGAAGAAATTAAATTATTTATAAGAAAATTTAATTTTAAATAATTTAAATTTTAATGCAAACATAAATTAAACATTTGCTTTTGCTTACACTGATTTGGTTGTGAGCAGTGACGTCATAGTTGACAACTGTTACCAGGTTTATACGACACTTATTGTGATGTTCACAATGTTGTGGTTTATGCGTGTTAAATAAGTTGTTTACCTATTTGAATCATTTTATTAATAAAAAATTAGTATAGATCAAAAATTGCTCAAAGAAATAATACTTATAAATTTAAATTGAAATAAGTTGAATTCGTATGTTCGAGGAAACAAAAATTCAGAAAATTAGTTATTTTTTTTTATTTTGTACAATTTAATTACTCTTCTTTACAAATTTTGAAAAACTTCGAACGAACGAAGGTTCGAACCAAAACCTTATCACAAAAACCTTGAACCGTAAATTTCTGAAATTATCCATTGGTACATTTTGGTTCGAACCTGCGAACCGGACCTTCGAAAAAATAATTTGGGTTTGCAGTCCTGCGTAAAACTGATATATATGATTTTTTTGGTTTTTCTTTCGGACCTACATAACACAATAATACCGACGTTTCTATAATTTTAAAGAAATCACCCTGCGAAGTCGGAAAATGAGTTCCTAACCTAAACAAGTAAAACAAATTAAATTTTTTTTTGAACCATTTTCAGCCAATTTGCGGGATTTTGAAATTTTTGAAATTTTATTTTGTTTTTACACGATTTGATACGTTTAAAAAAAATCAATTTGATTGAAATTTCACACAAAAATATTTTCACTTATAAATAATAGTTTAAAAATTTATTTAGGCAACTTTCCTTTTTTCACAGAAAAATATTTTCACTTGTAAATAATATTTTTAAAATTTAGTTAGGGAATTCCCCTTTTTAATTTTTTTTTAGCATCTTTTTCTATGTACTTCATGTTTTTTTTACATCGTATTTTTTTCTGGAACGTATTTACCGTGTTAAAACAGAATTTGATGTATTTATACATAATTGTGCAAATTCTATTTAATTTTAATTAAATTTAATTTAAATCCCGAAATATATTTTCTTTTCGTATAAACGTAGTGTGATACAATATTTCACATACGGTCACACTGTTAACGAAACTACCTTCTTTGGCATCCACCAATTAACCACATCTGGCCACACTAAGTTCATAGCTAAAAGAATTTTCTGCAATATGTAAGTCGTTTTTAATTATTGCTTATAAAACCAATCTAACAGCTTTAACAAGTATTTATATAAACTTTTTAAGGCTTAGATACATACTCAACTCTAGGTGAAACCTACCACATCCCTCCCCCTATCATACCACTTCTGGGGTCCTAGCAAAATAGTTACGTAATTTGTATGACAAATAAATTATCTTCATATTTCCTTCACAGACCATGGCCAACACTCCAGCCACCTCCAGCAGCGCCGGACCCGTTCTGCGTGGTCTGCACAATGCCACCATTAAGCGTAATCTGGCCGTGGCTCTTGGTCTGACCGCCGTGGTGACTGTTGCCTACAAAATGTTCGTCAACGATCCCAAGAAGGCTGCCTATGCCGATTTCTACAAGTAAGTTGACTAGATTGGCATCCAAAGAGTTTAAACCAAATAAAATAATCTTAATTTTGCAGAAATTATGATGCCAACAAATCGTTTGAGCGCATGAAGGCCGCCGGCCGTTTCCAGTCCTGTTAAACAATCCTAGGGACATTGTCTAATCTTTAGTTTAAGTATAAAGATGTTGCTTTAAATGGAAACTTAAATAGATTTCAATCAGACCCCAAATGAAATTGTTGAAATTGATTAATGTTTTCCTCCATTTAGAATGGACGTGCGTCTAAGCACGTACGTCGGTATCGGCAGAAGTATAAGTACTAACCATCGAAGAAATTTTTGTTTAGATATGTAAATGGGTTTTATATAAGCTTATACTTTAGAGCGTTTTACTGGTTACTCAGTGCATATTTTTTAAAATTTTATTTATTACTTAAATTAGTTGGGAGCCATAAAACAGAGGGTTTCCTATGCGCTTCCGCACTAATTTTATACCTTGCAAAGGTATTTATTATTTTAATTTCCGACCCCTAATAATATCACGACGACGAGCTGAGTCTTTCCGTCCTTCCCCGTCTGTTTCTATGGACTAGTCCCTCAGTTTTAAGCTATCGTTGAAATTTTGCACAAAGTCTCTTTTCACTGCACGCACTATTGTCGGACGCATCGATACTATAGATATAGCTGCATAGGACGATCGGTCAATAGTCTAGTGAGAAAAATTTTTGTTTTCCATCGAGCGTCTCCAAACTTGGTATATATAGTTTCATAAGCTTCCAAATAATTCTTAAAAAATTAATCAAAATCGATGACTTAGATATAGCTCCATAGAAACGGTGGGTCAAAAAACTAGTTCTAGTGAGGAAAACTTTTTGGTTTTCCTTCGTAGGGTCAGCAATCTTGATATATATTAGTTTTATATGCTTCCACACAATTCTGGAACGTTTTTTAAAAATCGGTTGACTATAGCATATAGCTGCCATAGGTTCGATCGGTCGGAAATTGTGTTTTTTGTTAGGAAAAGTTTTTTTTGAAGAAATTTTGTATATATTTAAACTTTGGCACAGTCGAAGTTAGCTTTGCCTTCTCGTTGGTCTTCCAATAATTCATTTTTGGCCTCGGATAGCTTGTAACTCGGTAAAATCCTAAGCTATATTAATGAAAGTGGTCTTGCCAGATTCCCTGAAACCCGTACCTATACATCACTCCAGCTTTCCATATCGATATATGTAGCTTGACTGTGTAACTCGTCATATTTTCGAGAAGGCAACAAGATTTTGAGAAAATTGTTTACTTAGCTGGGATTTTTCCAGCTAAGGATTGGTTTGGATCTGTGGTTCACAGAGATTTTAAACCACGGGCTCGGTTTATAATATGGTTTTTGTAGCAATCTGAACCGCGGTTTTGGTTCGGTTTAGTGGTTCACGGATAATATATCATAACGCCTGATCCCGTTTCCGATTTTTCGAACCTTCGACAATAAAACTTTCGACACTTTGCATTTGTTTTTAAAACGGAGTTTTTAGAAAGCATTTAAATACCTTCAATTCTCAATAGAAATATACAGAAATCAGATACCGCTCATAAAGTCCATTAGTGTCTTGATGAACTGCTCTTTTTATAAATGTAGTTATTATTATATAAAGATCTGTACAAGAAGAGCCCGAAACAAACTCTCTATAAACGTTAAATTAAGAACTTGAAGGTATTGCAAACTATCTTAAAAAAAGCATAAATTCACGAGTACAACCGAACCGTTTTTCCTCATTCCAGATGGCATAAAAACTTATTTCGGCACTATACTTCATATAAATAAGACAGCTTTTCAAATGCATTTAGCTTTCAGAGCTTTTCGAAGATGATTCTATTCATATGAATAATTGTGCCAAAAAAAATCTATATGTGATCTGGAAAGTGTCCTTAAATGTCAAAATTTCGTGTTATATTTCGGTAGCTGAGCCCACAGGTATGGCTAAAATTATTCTTTCCAAAATTTGTAAAAGGTATTGATTGTTCGCTTTTTTTCAGAATGTTTAAATGGGAATATCTTTAGAAAGAGGAAGTACCAAATATTTATATATTTCTGCATCTATTAAATTTTTTTAAAGTTTTACCATATCCGTAAAGTTTTGATCCAAAACCAGATACAAAATGTATCTCCTTGAACGGTGGATTTGAACATAAGTCCACTAAGTGAGCAGCTGTGGGTAAAAAGAGCTTTATCAAAGGTTTATCTAGGTTTTAATTCTTTCATTAATTCCGAGTCAAAAATATCGGTTAAACAAATTTGCATACGTTTTTTCACAGCTTCCTGAAATTTTACTTTTGACATTTTTATGATTTTTGTTGACTCGGTGTCTCCTTCTTTCTTATGAAACCTTATGAAAACTTATATATTTGAATTATATAAAAAATTATGAAAAAAAATGTTTGGAAAAATCCTACTAAACTAAATACGCAGCACACCCAATTTACCGAATTGATATTTTTAATTTTTGGATCCAAACATTCCCCCTTGAAAGTTGCAGATTGAATTGTGCGAGTTTCTAAATGCGTTAATGGCACATTATTTTAGATATACTGAAGTTGATGGTATTGGCATATCCGAGCTCCATTAAGGAGGTCCTCTACCTTTGAACAGGTTTTTATGAGTGTTTTTCAAAAAAATTCTGGAGAGAAAACTATAAAAGCTTTTTCAATTTGGTTTTTTGTTTTGTATAGTTAATTAATCATATACGAAAATAAAAAAAAATGTTGGATTTCAAGGGCTGTTCAAAAAGTTATCGGCCTGCCAATTAAGGTCTCAAAAAAAAAAAAAGGTGTAGAGGTGGTAGCCATGATTCCGGGACTCCAGGTTATCGGAAATGAAATCGGTAAATGAGGTTATGATCAGAATTGATGTAATTCTGGCCCGTATCTCAATTATATTTTGTAATATTTTTTATTGAAAATTTGGCGGCCGTTTTTTTGTAGTTTAGTGTAAAAGTTTTGAGCAACGTTAAAAATACTCACGTTAGCAAGAACATTGCTCCACTAAAATGGATATATCTGCTAAACTATTTCGAATATTTGGAAATGGTTTAAAGTGGATGACAGGGGAATGTCCAAGCTAAAATAATACACAGAGAAAAAAATTGATATGAAATGGCAGTCATTTCCACATTTTTTTATATCAATTTTACTCTGATATGACGAAGATTAACTTGATATGATAAAAAATATCAATACGATCTTTTCTAGAAAAAAAAAACATTGACTTGTCTGGGGATCGAACTCGAGACCTTGCATGGAATGACGTCTCAACGCAGTCAACCAACACACACATTTATGGGAGGACGTCTAAGAAACGATTTATATTAAGTATGAAAAAATTGATATTTTTAAAAGATCATTTTAACCAGCAAAGATTAAATTGATCTTGAGCTTTTTTTTTCTCTGTGTACGGAAAAACAAAAAAATCGAAAAAAAAATTTTCAACGGTAGGGTCATATATTTTAATAACATATATTTATGTATTTTCCAAGTTCAGCAAAATAAGAAGTCAAAACAATAACAAAAACATAAGATAAATTGCTAAAGAACTAATGTGGGTTAACTTGCCCTTTGTTTTGATTTCTTGGTACAGCAAGCAGAGTCTCGGGCCATCAATGCAACAACAACAACATCATGCAGCAGCGTTTCAAACATTGTAAACGAAGGAGAACAAACAAACGCTCTTATTTGTACTCACAAGAGAAATTAATTTGTATGCTGTGTTCGTGTGAGCGTTATGCGTTACTTTTGAAATTTTGAAAGTCTTAAAATGGATTGATTTTCCCATGTAAAAAGTGGTGTGTGTTGGGTGTCTCTCTGGTCCTCATTCTGAAATATTTGTATATTTTCTTGCTTTGTTTTATAGATCATCATCCTCTTCCGGCAAGGCGGTTTCCTGTGCCTCCTGTAATTCTTGCTCGATTTGCAGCTGAAAACTTCGGTCCATTTTGATCTCAGGCGGCAACAGAGCTGGCATGTCCACAAACTGCAATTGGGGATCATCGACCAATTTGCGAGCCAGCCACAGATATGGTTTCTCAAAGTTATAATTCGATTTGACCGATATATCATAATATTGAAGATTTGTCTTTCGATGGAATGCAATATTTTTGGCCTTAATCTTACGATTCTTCATGTCCACCTTATTGCCGCACAGCACCATGGGCACATGGTCACACACACGCACCAAATCCCGATACCAATTGGACACATTCTTGTAGGTGATACGTGAGGTCACATCGAACAGGATGATGGCACACTGAGCCTGAGTATACAGGATTAATTTACTGTAATCTTTACATTTTTTTTTTGAATTTCAAATACCTGAATATAGTAGCCATCCCGTAAGCCACCGAATATCTCTTGGCCGGTTGTATCCCAGACATTGAAGCGTAAGGCACCACGATTTGTGTGAAAGGTGAGCGGATGCACCTCCGCTCCCATAGTGGCCATATATTTCTTTTCAAATTCGCCGGTCAAGTGGCGCTTGACAAAGGTGGTCTTGCCAGTGCCGCCATCGCCAACCAGGACACACTTGAATGTGGGTATATCCTGAGCCATTTTTATTAAGGTTTCTTCTGTAGTTATTCTTATTCTGAAAATAATAATATTATTTTCGATCGAGCACACACAACGAGTTGGTTGCGTATGACTGGATTTTTGGAATAATTACTGACACCTGAAATGACTACTAAATCGGTTAGCTACTAGATTGAAAATAATAAAATAATATTATTTTTTAAATTATTATTAAAATAATTTACGGGCAACATCAAAAATCATGGTCATGATCATGGGGTAAAATTATTTAAAATACACGAAAACGTTAATAGAAAGACTTCCATACCAGGGACCGTAAGAACCATACTAACAGTTATAAGTTTTATCAAAAAAGTCATTATTTAACAGTTATATTTTGCGTTTTATAATAAAACTTGGAAAATAACAATTATTTTTGGATTTTTATTTTAAAACTCCGGAAATACCAATTATTTTATGATTTTAATTTTATTACTCTGTTCATAACAGTTATTTTTGATTTTTATAAAAAAATTTCATGATAACAGTTATTGATGACTTTTTTAAATAAAAGTCATCAATAAAATTATTCAAAGACTTTTATTTTAAAAGTCATAGCATAAAAGTCATTTGCATATATCGCAATGATAGAGCCATTGAGGACCAAATCGTAAACATATACTTGATCAACTCGGCAAGAGTAAACGACCCACTTCGTATTTGTTTTTAAGCCAATTAAAATAGACATCGACTTAATGAAATATTGGGAAGAAAAAAAATTTGCTCTTTTCCATTTGTATCAACTGACAAAGGTTGTCAACAGCGTGCCCGGTACTCAAGTAAGTGTAGAGAGAGGATTTTCTGCACTAAAATTGGTATTGACACACTTGAGATATAATTTGTCTTCCGAATCCTTGCAAAAGATTTTACTAATAAAATTAAATAATAAATAAAATTTTAATTTGATGTTACTCGAACTAGTCAAGCTGATTAAGATTATGTTTACAAGTTTTTCCTTAATGGCTTTATTATTGTGATATATGCAAATGACTTTTATGCTATGACTTTAAAAATAAAAGTCTTTGAATAATTTTTATTGATGACTTTTATTTAAAAAAAGTCATCAATAACTGTTATCATGTAAAAAAATTTATAAAAATCAAAAATAACTGTTATGATCAGAGTAATAAAATAAAAATCATAAAATAATTGGTATTTTCGGAATTTGTAAAATAAAAATCGAAGAATAATTCTTAATATAAAACTTTTATATAAAAATTGCAATATAACTGTTAATTTCTATTTTAACTGTTACCAGTAACTGTTATATCCGGTCCCTGTTCCATACATATTGTAACGAATTGTTCCCCTGAGCAATAAAAGGAAATGACTGCACAGAAAATTTCAAAACAGTATTTATATTTTGGAAAGAATTTAAGGGTCTTTAGAATTGAGAGCTCGACACAAAAACATGTTTTGAAAAATAACAAAATTCCCAATGCTGTGAATTTGTAAAATATTTTAATAAAGTTCTTTTTCGGATATCAAAACGGTGCACCTCAAGGCGTTTTAAAAATAAGGCATCACATATGAAAAAAATAATATAAAAAAAAAAAAGAATATTAGGGTCTTTACCCTTTGAGTTCTGAGAACAAACTAATATTATTTGTTGCGTGTTCGACATCAGTGAAATGTCCTAAACTCCCAGGCCTGCTTGTTTCGATTCTATTCATGTTACAATATTGTGACTGTCTCAAACTAGCAAGTTTTAGACGTCTCGAGGTCATATAAGTTGTGCAAATGCATAACTATGGAAACATTTCAGACACAATTAATATTACAAAGAAGTCTTTGGATGACCATACAGCTATTTCAGAACGTTCCCACCTTCTTCATCAGTGGTCTTTGCCTAACATACTGCAGAAAAAAAAACTGTCATAACTGGTTGGGGAGCCTAAAACCCGTTATAAGCAAACAGATCGATTTATAGGTCAATTTAGTTTGTGTGTGTACCGCATGGTCTTTTATAGTATTAGTGAGAGAGATTTTCACATCGATAATCCCCTTTGAAAGTAGTGAAAAATTGTTCAACGAAAACCTTCTCTTGAAATCTCCATTTTATAGCCAAATTGAGTTTTTCACCTCACTGTAAACAACACAAATAGCGCTTGTACATCAAAACGTTTATGTTAAAAAAGGTCAAACTTTATTTTGTTATTACCAGAATTGAACTACACTTAGAAAAAAAACGACTAGCAGAATTCTAGTACGATCGGGATGGAACTTATACCGTTATGAACTTAAAATTTCAAGTATATTTTGTTCTTGGGTGTACTTAAATTAAGTATAAAACATTCCTAAGTCCTAAAACGAGAACAAGTCTTCATGAATCAAGCACTTTTCGCACAAACGCATTCTTAATTCAAAGGTACAAAATTTCTTAGATGAAGTACGAAATAATGTTAAAATGCCAAGCCCAAAAGTATGCAATGGAAAATGCAAAATATTTCAACACTTTCATAAAATTTCCAACTGGTTTTAAGACTTTACTTATGGATGGTTGGATTCTGGCCTACAGTTATACCTTCTTAGACATGGAGTAATGAGTATTAGAGATAAAAATTTGCGCTGCCTTTCAGTTTTGATAGAAAGTACGAATCAAGATACTTATAGAACGAATAAAGATACTTTACTCAAAATTATAGAACGCATAGGGAAACACGGTGGTTAGAGCGAGACGGACATTGTTAAAAAATAAACCAGAGAGCGAAAATGCTAACAAACGGCCTACTAATTTTTAGGTAAAAAGGATCGCACTTTGATTAGCTCAAGTCAATGTTATTGAAGCTATATTTGATTCGATACAAAGACATCGTTTCAAGCACAAATTGGAAGCAGCTTAAGAATTGAGTGGGTCTAAACCAAGAACAATTTGTACTTATTTTATGTACTATTATTTGGTTTCAAGAATGTTTTTTGGGGAAATAATTTAAAATTTATTGGTTATGTCGGATATTTGAAAAATATCTATATCGATATTTTTTCGATATTAAAAAATATTTTGTTGATAAAATAATCGATTTTAGCGATATTTTCGATATTTTTAACAAAAAACATGCTCTATCTTAAGAATAAACAGGTCTTTTGGGGTAATTGAGGTGTCATTTGAAGCGTATCAAAAACTAAATTCTATCTGCGATCAATATCTACAGATCAGAGCCCAAAACACAAAAAAATATAGATAAAATGTATTTTTATAAGATTGAAAAAGATATTTATTTCATTTAAATTATTACATAAGATGTTGTGGAAACTTATTCAAGAATTCATATTGAAAGAAGACTCTAAAGTTGAAAAGTAAACACATCAACAAAAAAGAAAACATAAAAAGATACATATGCAATCCAAGAAACGTCAGAACTTTTTTTTTACCAATAATCGTTAGACCAAGATTTTTGAAAGACGCTTTGAGTTATGTGCTTATTGGTTATTCGGCTTCTGTTGTCGGACAACCACACTTTTATAGTCGAAGACAATCTTATTATGGTCAAAAGCAAGCGCTCCGATGGCACAGAGCTTTCTGGTAACATTGCATATTCCAATGCCAAGTCGGAAAGAGCTTGTAATTAGTCTTTCTCTTCCATCCAGAACCTAAAAATATCGCCGAAAATAACCCCAAAAAATATTTGATAACGATTTATCAATATGGAATATCGCGTTAGTAAAATATTCGATATTGATATATCGTTTTATCAACAAAAATATCGATATTATTTCTGGCAACCTTAGAATTTATTAAACTTCAAGGAAAATTATTTTGTTATTATTTTAAGTACGGCAATTAATTGGGATTGACTTAAGACTTAAACGATCTTAAAGTATGATTAAAAAGATCCTCTAAAAGATAGTTCGAAATATATTTAATATGTCTTGTAGCGGTCTAGAATCAAGTATTTCTGGACTACAAAAATCGTAGTTGATATAAGAAAAAATATATTGATATATAAAACTTCAAGGAAAAATATTTTGTTATTATTTTAAGTACGCCAGTTTTTGTTTTAAAAGTTAATTGGGATTAACTTAAGACTTTTACGACCTAAATGTATGATCAAAAAGATCTTCAAAAAGATAGCTCGAAATATACTTGATATATCTTGTAACGGTCTAGAATTTAGTATTTCGGGATTAAAAAAATCGTACTTGATATAAGAACGTTGTACTTGAATCACGTATTTTCGTACTTAGCCTACTATTGATTAAAAAAATCGTACCTGATATACGAAGGTTGTGCTTGAATCAAGTATTTTCGTGCTTACCGTTCTTTTTATTGACTCCGTTTTACTTGATTCAAGTACAAAGTTCTCGGTTTTTTTTCAGAGTGTACGTATTGGCATTAGTGTTACCAGTTTTCGAAATATAAATAGTATGGGGCACTATGTATAAGACTTAGTCCCTAGTGGCTTGGTGATTGTCTGCTTGAGTGGAGTCTTCCTCCAGAATGAAAGTCTTCATCTTGTTGACGTAAACTCCTTTTCGATCTTAGAGATGCTTCTTCGAAAATTCTGAGTGAAGTATTCCATATCCCAAGCATTTGGCTATTTTTATTATTTTTTTTTATTTACAAAAACTTATCGCAATAATTCACATAAAACAAAACACCGAATTTTTTTTGGGTTAACACATTTTAGAATCTAATGGCAAAATCCTTATAGTCCAGCCGATTGAGATTGCTTTGATTCCTCAAATCGCAGCGATCGATTTGGCAACCAGGTGAACCCTCAGTGGACAGCCAGGTGATCCTATAAAATTAGAGAATAGTTATGAGACTTCACTTTGATTTCTTTAAACAAATTCAATACATTTTGTCCACCTCCTCCTTGGGTCCCTGCATTTTGCCCACAATGGTGCCCTGTTTACTATTCTTCACCCAGCCCATGATGCCCGCCTTGCTGCAACGTGCGCGGATGTCTTTGGTGAGATTCAGACCTGGCAAATAATTTTGAGAATTTTTTTTTATTTTTAAAGTAGAACAAAGCCAAGGACAAGTAACGAGCTACTTTTTTTTATTTTTAGCTGCAATTGAGTCCATCACCCACCTTGTACATGACCATACACCTCAAAGTCCAGCGTGACCAGTTGACGTATATCCGGAATGCCCATTTTCCCCAGCGATTATGTAAATGTTCTCTCTTTAGGACAAATTGGGTTTATTTTTAAATTTATTTCAAATTAGCTACTAAAAGTCCAGTTAGAGTTGATCTCACTGGAGGGATTTTCTCAATTGAGGTTGATTTTTTTTTCGAATATTTCGCGTATTACTTTGGACTACGTTTAAGCGATTCTGAATTTGCAGCAAACCGTCGCAAATTTGAAACTGAAATGCCAAGTTTTTGCATTGGCCACATATCAATTGCTTTCTATTTTGCGTTTTCGATTTTGTATTTGCGTATTTATTTTTGCATTTAGTTTTGTTGCTGTTGTTGTTGTTCTTGTTTTTAAGCAAAAAAAAAAAGACAATAGCAACAGTTTAGCTAAGACATTTTCGGTGCCTGGTGGTTGGCACCTCCCATTGAATGCGCTATTTCAAGTGGAATATTTTGGTTTTCAAATTGAAATATTGATAAAGCTATCTGATCAATGCATCTGCATTAAAACGTTTTTTATTCAATTTCAGTTCAAATTAACTCAAACTAAAAAATTTTAAATTTTTTGTCAGAGTAACGCAATCTAGTTGGATGAGTTGGACCATTATCTTAGACACAAACCTTCTAACTAGATTTACAAATAAGAATATGAAATCTCTTGTAGAAATCTCTGTGACACCGACGGATTTTTTGACCATTATCTAAGACACAAACCTTCTAACTAGATTTGCAAATTAGAATATGAAGTTTCTTGTAGATCCCTTTGTGGCACCGACGGATTTTTGGACCATTATCTAAGACACAAACCTTCTAACTAGATTTTTAAATAAGAATATGAAGTTTTTTGTGGATCCTCTTGGCTTTTTGGACCATTATCTAAGACACAAACCTTCCAACTAGATTTATAAATAAGAATTTGATTTTGAATTTTGGAGCATTATCTTAGACACAAACCTTCTAACTAGATTTTTAAATAAGAATATGAAGTTTATTGTAGATCCCTCTGTGGCTCCGACGGATTTTTTGGACCATTATCTAAGACACAAACCTTCTAACTAGATTTGCAAATAAGAATATGAAGTTTATTGTAGATCCCTCTGTGGCACCGACGGATTTTTGGACCATTATCTAAGACACAAACCTTCTAACTAGATTTGCAAATAAGAATATGAAGTTTATTGTAGATCTCTCAGTGGCTCCGACGGATTTTTGGACCATTATCTAAGACACAAACCTTCCAACTAGATTTGCAAATAAGAATATGAAATCTCTGGTAGGCCTCTCTGTGACTCCGACGGATTTTTTGAGCGTTTTTAAAACTAATCGAGGCCAAAATCTCTAGACATTTCGTATGCACATTTTATAAACTTTTTAAAGAGGTGAGTACAGATATTTTACCATAACTTGCGCTCAGCTTAAACGGTGGGTTCGGCAAGGTACGTTCTGGAGTTTCAAAGCCTTCGAAAAGCGTATGGTTCGATTTGCGTACCGGTTTTAAAGAGCACCAAACCCAAGGAATATGTTCGAACCCTGTTTTGTAACTTTTTGAATCGTTGGAATGTTTTCGGTGCTATTTTCGGTCAATTTTAGATGCCGGAAAAAATTGATATAATATTTCCAAAATTTTTCATATCAATTTCATCGATATGACGAAGATTAACTCTTGATTTGATAAAAATATCAACAATATCAATACGATCTTTTTTTTTTTAAATAAACAACATTACCTTGTCTGGGGATCGAACTCAAGACCTTGCACTTATCACAAATGAAACGACGTCTCAACGCAGTCAGCCTACTCACAAACTTAGGAGAAAGACTAAGACTTTTTATTTTGTTAAAAAATGATATTTTTAAAAGATCAATTTGCAGCAAAGATTAAAGTGTTTTTGTGATAAATTTAGTATAATTCGAGGCGAACCCTTTCGAGTTTATTGATATGACAATCAATTGTCTTATGATCCCCTTTAAACGTTTTCGGTCAACATTATGGTTAATGTACCTTTGTCGCGATTACAAAATGGAAGTGATCGTGTACAAAACGGTATTCCAAAAAAAAAGAGACCATTTTAAGATTTAATATGGTTTGAAAATTCGATTTTAAATAAGAATGCCAGCCGCTTGGGAATTAATTCGGTTTGGTTCAGCGGTTCCTGCTTGAGAAAAGTACAGTGTTTCTTTCGATGTCAAGGCAAGGTATTATATTAATTGAAAAATTTGAGTTCAGAGTCCATTTTAAGCAGGGATTAATCCGGAAACTAATATCGGTTCCAGTACCGGTTCTGGTACCTACCGAAATAAAAATTTCGGTTAAAGGTTCTATTTTGGTTTTCAGTTTATTTCGGTTTTCGGTTCCGATAACGTACTCAGATTTTTATTTCGGTATACCGGTACGTACCGTACAGGATTTTTTTTTAGTATACATTTTTTTGAAATTATTTCATTATATCCAAAAAATGAATGGATGTAAAAGAACTAAAAAATGGTGTTCAAAGAATATGCCACATTGAAAACGTTTTTTTTTAAATATACCGATTTCTAAAACAACCTATAATTAAGGAATTCTTTATTCTTATGTCGCCCAGACAAACTCGCCTAAGGACCATTTCTTTTAAAGCTAAAAAAATATTTCTTAATAATGGTCCGAAATAATGCGCTGTTTTTAAAGCATATCTCTGCCGTTTCTCCGTCAAAAAAACGAAAGCTTTAGCGATTTTGATAGATTTGAACCTATAATATTAGACGACGGTTTTTTTTAAAGCAAAATTTGATTAAAAATCCAGATACTTCATTTCTAAAATGTATTTTATCAAATTTCTAGCATTTCTATATTTGAATTTTTTAAGACTTAGAAAGCTATTACATTTAATTACAGAGTTTATATTTACCAAAGAAAAGTTTTTCTGCTCATTAGAAACTTTTTTTCTGTATCTTATGTATCTTAAAATGAGAATTTGATTTTGGTTATTCTTTTAAGGGCGAATTTCTTTTTCCTGAGTGTATATATTGCTATTTTACCAGTTGAAATATATATGTGAAACAATCATAAATCAATAAAATAAATATAGAGAAACCGAAATACCGAATACCGGTATTAGCGTTTCGGTGTGGTTCCAGTTTTTTCGGTTCCTATTATAACGTTTAACGGTTTTTGGTTCTCTAAAAATGTTAATATCGGTTTCGATACGTGGCTTTAAACGGTTTATTTTGGTTAACGGTTACGGTTCCGGTATTATTCCCTGATTTTGGAAAACATTTTATTATGATTGCAAGCATAGAGGAAATTGATGGGGCCTTTTTTTTAACAATGATCTTTAAATTTCTTACATTCTGTAAGCTAATCTAATAGATCAATCGAATGTTAGAGCACAAGGCCTTTTTGAGTATTCTTTTGTGCATTTTGGCAAGGCGATTATTAGCTTGTGCTTCCTACAAAAGACTTCCCATTAAACCAAGACAAGTGGATGTTGCCTTGTTACCCTCAACATATTGCTAATGTGCGCAGTCACATTATCTAGATGCCATTATAAAGAAATTTCTGATAAACATTGCTTAATAAACGAAAATACATACATACATTGTGCTCATCAAGGCCCGTGCAGTTCTTATGGCCCCTATTTCGGATTTTGTCTGCATGCAAAGAAATCCGCAATGCAAGGAATGACAAGTTCATAGCTCGGGGAGACCTTTAGACGGCGTGATTATATATTATTCGGATATATATTTTTGTTTGTGCTGCGGTGAAAGTGAAATTTCATTGATCAATGACAATGTTTGCGAATACAAAATGTTATAAATAAAATCGGAACCATTTCTTATTTCACTTTCTCTCGGAAGCAGTTTAGGGGATCATACCGAAATTGGTCTATTTAAAAATTGAGATCACAACATTTTGTTTTGTATGATGGAAAAAGCAGGCTTTTAGGAAGGGTGGAAAGTAGCGTGGATGAAGTATTAAAGAATTATAAAAGAAAAAGAAATTGAAGAGGAAATTAGAGTTGAAAAAGAGGAATGAAAAAATAAAAGGCTGTAGGAAATAAGAAGGAAAATGCAACATCAATCGGGCATATATAAAAGAAGTAATTAGAGGATATAAAAGATAATGGAGAATAAAAGAATTATGAAAAACAAGAAGAAGATGAATGAATGTAATAAAAAGAGAATCATCTTCTTCTTCTGTCCGTCAAAAAGATAGAATGAAGACTAAAAAAGGGAAGCAGAAGAGAAGGGTACAAGGAGAAACGACGGGTGATTTAAGGAGAAAGTTAAACAAAATTAAGAAGAAACGGTTGAAAGAGCAAAACTTTTTTTTAGGTCAGCCGTTCGAAGATGTTAAAATTCAAGCTAAAAATATAAAATAAGGTAAGCTACAGCTGTCTGAGTTAAAATCTATGGTACATAAATATAGAGGCACCCACTTTTTTCACTTTAAGACGGACTTGCGAAAAAGTGTAAATGAGGAGTGAAAGAGAATCAAAAACAGAACATAAGATATGCAAGACAACAACAACAATCTGTCAAAATTTGTTTTGCTACTTTTGATTCTCTTTCACTTTTCATCTACATTTTCTCAACTTACCACGTACCCATGAAAAAATAAATAAAAGTTGGGCAATTGTATAATTACCCCTTCCCCCACAAACCACATAAATCTGTCAGAGCCACAATTTTAAAGTTAGAACCTTCTCTGAAACATATTAGCTTCGTCCTAATTCTATCTAATCTGAAACGTCCATGAAGATCGGTTGCAAAACACAGAAGTTTTAGAAGAAAAATATTTTAAATTAGGACGGGGAGCCAGCGTCGCGACTGCGGCGTCGTAGCCCAGTGTGTGTATGTTTCGGGTATAAAACCCACCCGACTAAGGGTACAGGTTCGAAAGCGATTCGCGCGCACCGTTTACAGCGCTCTTACTTGTTTTGTGTTAATTTTAAGAAAGCATTTCCATAAATTTAAATTCGTTTTTCTTTTGAAACTTAAAGCGTCTAAAATATATTTCGTTTATGACACTAGTTTCAGCGAGCCAATTGAAGCTTATTTTTTAATGGTATGTGGCAGGCGAAGTGTTGAATTTCAAACAAATTTTCTACGGATACGGTTTTGAATCGAAAGTTTTTCGGTAGGTACCATACCTTTTAACCACTCGTTCCAAAAAATTGCAGTAAGCAAAATTCGAATTTATGCGTTTCTTTTTTCAATGGATTAGTTTTAAAAAAGAGAAAATATTTCAAAAAAGCATTATTTTGTCAAAAACGTGAAAAATTTGATTTTCTAAAAATCTGTAAATGGTTGAAAATAAAAATTTTATAATTTTAATTTTTGAAGAAAATGCCTTGTTGACGAAAATTGGATATCTAGCGAAGTTGTACGCAAATTGTGTGAAAAACTAGGGGTCAAAATTCGACATTTTTACGTGTTCATTAAAAATTTTTTTACTTTCTCTTGCTCAAGTAAGAGTTCCAAGCCAAATACAGAAAAAAATAAGGGAAGCAGTACAAACAAAGAAAATAAAAAGTTTTTTTAATAAATACATAAAACAATTAAATTTGACTGAATAATTATCAATTGCTCACAGCTCCTTTATTTATCGATAGATATTCTTTACCGAACCTTATTTTTCGTAAACTTGCATTCGTAAGAACAAAAGAAAAAAACCGTTCAGCTTTGTAGTTTTTGAACAAATTTGATGTTTTTGAGAAAAAAACGATTTTTTCAAAATTTTAGCAGTAGCAGTTTTAACTACTAAACCGATTGGAAAGAGATATTTAACTAGATGATTGATTTTATACCATTTTGAATCTAGAAGACAGGTCTAAAGTTTCTATCTCGAGATATGTCATAAAATGTAAGGGTACCTACCGAAAAAAGAAAAAAATTCTAACTCAAAAACGTATCCATACAAAAAATTTTTAATTTAATTTTGAGATCAGAATTCAAAGTACATCATTAAAAAATAACAGCTTCAATGGGTCTTTATTTTTTTTTATTTTTGTAAACCAGCGTAATCGGACGTGTTCCTGTTTTCGATTTCGATCGACCGTTTTCCAAAACGGATTGTGTTATTGGGCGACTAGCTTCATATTTCCGTTTACTTTTTCGACTCTCTTGATGGCAAAATTTATTAAACGAATTCTTAATCGTTTCTTGAAAACAAGAACCTTTACCATCGAATTCGGAAAGGAGAACAGTCCTGAATGTACTTAAAATATCCCAAAATAGTCTGAAATCTAAAATGAGAATTTTGTACTTAAATCAAGTATTTTTTTATATCACGTACTATTGATACCATTTTGAATCAGTTTAAAATTCTAGATTTATTTTCTGAGTGTAGAGTAAGGGAAATTTGGCTTTTGGATTTGTAGATGTTTCTTAAACCTTCCCTGGAATTAAAAGACCTATTAGATATTTTATATATATATTATTTACAAATATTTATTCACTAGTATATTGAAAATTTCAATGTACAATGATAAAGTAATGCTAGCAGTAAATACATATAAAACTATTGATTGTGAGTGTGTTCTTTCGTAACTAGGGTTGATTTCGTTTTCTTATAAGCTAACTGCATCGTTCATTAATATTTAAATTATTATACACTTGCAAAAAGAGCTGAAAAGTTATACAAACTTAAATCGGAACAAAATCGGATCATCTATATCTGTTGCTATAGAAACGATTTCAAGGTTTCATTCGCTGATTCAGCGGAATTTGCAAGCGTATAAAAACTTCGGCTCAGCTGAAGTAAATTTTTTTGGATTTAATTTCCTTTTTTTTGTACAGAGATGTGATTTATTTTTTGGTTTTAAAATTAGGGTTAGACTCTTAAGTAAACTCCTGGTTAAACGTGAAGTTAAAAATTAAGTTTAAGCATTTAAAAACTAATTTAACATCCAGGCATTGAAACAACTTTAACAAAGTCCTCCGTTCTCTACGCTCTCTCTACACAATTTGAGCGGCGGAATGAGGTGTCTTCTCGATGAGACTACTTTGTGCCTCCTTTTCCTTATCCGTATGCTTGCTACCAATTGTGGCATGTTCCGGTTTCAAATAATAATGTGGCGGTTGGGATACCTTCTTAGTGCGTTCACGCCGAAAGTGCAAGCGTACATAATTAATGGGTATATCGACACACTCGGCTCCCGCTCCCTCGGCATCAATAAATACGCCACGCACCAGTATGGAGTTGGAGCATTTAAGGGCCGCCAATAGCAGAAAGGGTACTAGATGCGTTAGCCAAAAGCTCAGCAGTCGATTGTCTGCAAAACAGTTTAAGTAAATTACAATTAAGAATTTCGTTTGGCTAAGTATAATACATTACCTGGATATAGATAAACATCCAGCAGAGTCCAAATGCCGCGCCAGGCATTCACCGCACCAAAAAAGGTGAACAAATAGTAAATGTCGCAAATTATTAACTTAAAGATGCCATCGATGCGTCGACAGACATAACGCAATACCGGCTGAATGATAAAGGTCACAAACACTGTCATATAGCCAATTAGCTGCATATGGAAGTAGAGTAGAAAGTGTAAGTACAGAGAAAGAGTACAGATGGATTTTCTTACTTACCAGCGAGCCCCAGGCGGACTTGGCCCTGTTCTCCGGAAATAGCGTCAAATCAAATATGCCCCAAATACCACGCCAAGCAATCACCACCAAACTGCCTATGACAAAGACTGAGAAGAGCGTGTCCAGCACATACAGACCGGGTTGATTGAAACC